>JAXGGA010003124.1:0-108261 GCA_038373865.1 Uloborus plumipes
TTTTTACGTTCTTTAGCTAAGATTGTGTTGTATTTCAGCAGAATAAAATTGCCCCTCAATTGTCGGAACAAAACTTAGTTTAAAACTCATTTTGAGACTCGTGCCCTCGGACTACTTTGAAATAAATGGTTGAACCATAGCGGTCTGTGATGATTTGAAATAAAACTATTGATTTTTTTCAAACTTAAAAGGAAGAAAAAATGACTGGTATAATCCATGAATCTGTAATATCATATATTTTAAAAAGTCAGAAATTTTATCAGTTAATTTCAGTCAAAATCAATTATTTAAAAATTATATTTATCTTTATTTATATAGTTTAAACTCTTTTGCTTTTTTAAAATTATCATTAATAACCTTCCTATAGCTCACTAATTATACCGAGACTTACTTAAGTTTAAACTCAATGATTTCCTTTCTACAGATATCAATTGGAATTAGTATACTACCTATCGGATTTCTATTTATGTCAATTAAAGATTTATGAATATCCTTTGGTACCAGTATCCTATTGATCGGATTTCTATTGATGTCTGTAAAGCTTTAAGTGATATCCATTGGGATGCTTTCCTACTGACCAAATTTATATTGATGTCTATAGGCCTTTATTGATATCCATTGAGGATATGATCACTAGGCTACAGACATCAATAGCTTCTATTGATATCAATAGAGACATCCGTAGAAATCTATTGATATCCATTGAGGATATTATCAATAGGCTACAGATATCAATAGCTCTATTGATATCAATAGAGACATCCGTAGAAATCTATTGATATCCATTGAGGATATGATCAATAGGCTACAGATATCAATAGCTCTATTGATATCAATAGAGACATCCGTAGAAATCTATTGATATCCATTGAGGATATGATCAATAGGCTACAGATATCAATAGCTCTATTGATATCAATAGAGACATCCGTAGAAATCAGTTCATATCAATAGAACTGAACTGATATCAATAGATTTTTCTATTGATTTCTACGGGTCATTTTTAGTAGGGTTGTGAATCGGAATTTAAAATTTGTGAGCGTTTTTTGAATTTTGTTGACTGTAACAAAAAAACGGGAGTGGATGTAGCTAACTTGATCATTGACGAATTTAGGAAACATAATATTCCGTTAAAGGAGTGCAGAGGACAAGGATATGACAATGGATCAAACATGGCAGGAGTTTATAAAGGCGCTCAAGCCGTTATAATTGAACATAACAATTTGGCCTTTTATAACAACTGTGCTGCACATAGCCTGAACTTGTGCGGAGTTAACGCTGCTGAATGCTGTGAAGAAGTGATAAAATTTTTTGGGTTGTTGCAAAAGACATACAATTTTTTCTCTAGAAGCCCTCAAAGATGGGAGTACTTAAAAAACCGTTTGGGATGTTCCCTGCATAGTATTTCCCAAACGAGATGGTCTGCCCGAGTAGATAGTGTCCGACCTTTTGTAACACATTTACCACTCATTATTCATGCCCTGGATGATTGTAAGGAGCTTAATTTAACAGCACAGTGCAAGACAGATTTGAAAGGGCTAATGAAATACTTAAGATCATTTGAGTGCATCATGATGTCAACAATCTGGCTTAAAGTGCTTGTTGCAATTGATAACAAAAATAAAGTGTTACAAGCCCGATCAGCAACACTTGACGTAGAGACAAAGAACATCAGTGACCTGATGGAGGAACTAAAAGTTCTACGAGACAAATGGAGTAATCTATACACCGAGGCAAAGCTAGTGGCTACAAACATGGCTGAAAGTGTAGAATGTGAAACGGATTTCAAGGAGAGAAGACTGAAGAAAGGAAAACTTTTTCTTGATAAAACCAGAGATGCTTCATCGACAAGATGCGTACCGGAAAATGCAGTAATAAACCTTGAAGAGGAAAATTTCAGAATCAATGTTTTCTACAAACCTCTTGACTCAGTCTTTGGGGGTTTTAGTCAAAGATTTGAATTTTCAGGAAAAATCAGTAACCTCTTTCAATGTCTTTGGACGTATACTAAGGAAGAAGATGATGTAATTGAAAAGCAATGCTTGAGTTTGTGCCAGACTTACAAAGATGACTTAGACATTGAAATTTTCAACGAAATAAAACACTTCAACCATTACAACTTCTAAATGCTCTAAGGGAGATTAAACTGAATAGTTTGTTCCCGAACATTACTATAGCAATCAGGTTGTTCTGCTGTATCCCTGTATCTGTAAGTCAAGGAGAGAGAAGTTTCAGTTCGATGAAAAGGATAAAAAGTGCTAATAGATCAACGATGAACCAAGAAAGAATGAACGATCTCAGCATTCTGGCCATGGAATCTGATTTGGCAAGGAGTTTGAAGTATGATGATATCATTGATGACTTTGCAAGGAAGAAGGCTAGACGAGTTGTAATTTGATGTGTAATTTTAAAATGGGTAACATGCTTCATTATTGATTTTTATATTGATTATTAACTAAAAATGTAAACGCTGAACCTCCAATTCTTTTTATTTGCTATTTGTTTACTAATATGTATTCACATGCATAGAAATACATACAAAAATCAAAGATAATGGCTTTGGCATATTTGTTTTTGAGGGAAGTCAATAAGTTAAGTAACAACTAAAGTAGCAGTTTAATAAGTTTGGCTTGCAAAAATAAATTTAATAGTTTACAATATTAGCATAAATAAAATATCGCTTTTTAAATTTCATTAAATCGCTTGCAACATTTAAAATATCGCTTGCAATATTAGGATATAGCCAATACGTGATTTTGTTGTGTTAAGAAGTAAATTGTCACGGTAGTATGTTTGTTGCCTGAATCTAGGGGCCCGGACTTCTTAATTGCACCGGGGCCCGAGAATCCTGTCGCCGGCCCTGGTCTTGACCACAACTTTTCCAGCAGAAATGTTCTTTTATTCTACACTGTAAAAGATGAGGGTTGTTTTTACAGTATAATGCAGCTAATTTTATAGTAATAAACTGTTAAAACTGTTAATTTCAGAGTAAGAAGCTTCAAATATGCTAGTTTTACAGTGCTAAACTGTAAAATTGCTAATTTTAGTTTATTACCGTGTATTTTTAAGGTGGGTCATTCCATAGAAATGTAAACCTTCGCCGAAGAAAAAAAAAATACTGAAGTGAAAAAAGTATCAAAAAATAAATAAATAAATAGATAAATAAAAATCATACAACATAAGAAGTTGCAAAAAATTGAAAAAGTATTGTAGGGTGAGTTCTGGTAAGTGCGTCCACGGGGTAAGTACGTCCACTGGGAATTATATGAACACTGTCCTGAAATGGCTTCTGCGACACATCGACTATGTTAGATAACTGTCTAATGATAATTTCAATAGATAGAATTCAGGCCAGGATTCAATAGACGAAACACAATCAGAGACAACATAAATGTCTTCAAAAAAACTCTAAAGTAAAGATTAAGAAGGTTTTGTTTCAGTTTCTCTTGTAGTCATACCAAGCAATTGAAGTCAAGAAATGCAAGTTGTTTCTTTTGAGTAATAGCTCCTAATAACATACGTGGGGTATTTTGATCAAATACTCTAACTAAAATTTGTTTATATGACGGTACGCACTTTCCCATTCTTTAAAGTAAGGTGGGGGTAAGTGCGTACCATTATGATGGGGTAAGTGCGTACCACTATCATGAGGCATAGGTGTACTATTATGCGGAGCAAGTGCGTACAATTATGATGAGGCAAGTGTGTACCATTACATGGAAAATCCGACTCTCGTAACTCTCCTTTAATTTTGCTTACAACTCTTTTATAAGCCGATTATAAATCCGACGTCATTTCCACCAAGTATTTTTATTTACATTGATAGATTTCAATTTTATTCATTACCTCTGAAATATATTGGCTTTTAGATATTAGTTAGTAAATTTTTCGTTGAAAATAGCGATCATAAGCTATACTTAATTTAAACCAGAATGACAAATGAAGCAATGAAATTAAGTGCAACACTAAATAAGGAACCAACTGATTCAAAAAACGAAGGTGGAGTAATGAATAAATTATATTCAAGAAAATTAAAAACACCTTGTGAAAAACTATTTCAATGTACAAGAAAAAAAATACAAGTATCATATCATGATTTTCTTTCTTTTTTTGCTCTTTATTTTGTGTATTTTCTTACTGCTGCTGATTCTAACAAGAAAAATATTTTAAAACCGTATTTATTCAAAAAAAAAAAAAAAAGGAAGAAAAATAAACGAATTGTTCACTCAGGTCACCTAACGATCTACTATACAAATAGAATTAAAGAAAATCACAGGGGTACGCACTTACAACAACGCTATTGGATGCACATGGCTCATCTTACATTTAAGAAGGGGTAAGTGCGAACCCTGGCTTAAACACAGACTGATTAATGTATTAAACCAAAATAAACTATGTAGACTATAAGTGATTATTACTAAATAAAAACAACTTACATTTGCTCACTTTGGTCCTATTAAAAGAACAAAGGACGAATCACAGACATAACTCTCTCAATCCTCAAATCACAGTCTTTAGCAAGACAAGTGAGATATCACTGATTGCATTTCATCCATGCAAGCAAGTGCTGATCACTAGTATTAGGAATTATTCCAAGGCAACTACCTAAAATATTTAATATGTGCCAGAAGTTTTTTCCTGCTCATATTCACATAATTTAAGGTGGACGCACTTACCCTGCTAGGTAGGGAAAGTGCGTACCTTAGAATAGGTGTCATAAACCAGGTCACAAAACCTATGCTTATGGTTTATTTGACATATTATATGCTTGAAAATCTTAGTAAAGGATCTGGAAAGAAAACTAAAAAAAAATTTTGAGTGTACAAGATTTTTCAACAGAGCAGCATCCTTGAGAACATGAACTTTGAAAAAAAGGGTACGCACTTACCAGAACTCACCCTAATTATTTCTGAGATTAGTCATAATAAATAGCTTGTAGTGTGTTTACTGCTTGCTTTTCGATGGATACGTTAGTCACGTTACGTTAAACACACTCCATCTTGAGTAAAAGTGGCACTTAAGGCTAAAAAAAATTAAGATTTAGTAAATGTGTTTTATGTTTGTAAAAGCCAACTTTACACATTTTTCAAATATATCATTCAATTTTTAACATTTTCTTGACTTGGAGAAATTTTTGCCTCACAACATGAGCATTCATTTTCAGGGTTGCAAAAATGTTACGTTAGTCACGCTGCTATTTTGGTCGAAAAAATATCTACTGTCAGTAATTTTGTTTTAAATTCTTGGCAGAAATGATACATAGATTCCATGTACATTGTAAATCCACCAGCAAAACCAAAAAATATTTTTTATTCTTTAAGTTACAAGTAAAAACAGTTACAAAATCAGCTCTGAATGTTACGTTAGTCACTATGGAATGACCCAGTTTTAAACTGAAACCTCTGCTGCCAGTATTATATTGTTGCTTTTTACAGAATATATACAGCTAAATTTATGTAAATAAACTGTAAAATTGCTAACTTTGCAGTAAGAAACTGTTAAGTTAAAAATTGGATCCTCGGCTGCCAGTATTGTACCGTAAAAACAACAGTTCACTTTTTGCAGTGTAGCTATTTCTGTAAGAGAGATGCATACTATTGGAGTTAGTTTCAACGAGGCCCGATATTATTTTTAAGATGCTAAAAAAGAACACATTATATGATTAATATGTAAGAGTTATTTTCAAATGATAACCGATACACAACAATTTACGTATTAACTAAAACCTGCAATAAACGATGGCATTAAAACTTACCTTAACACTTGTTTCCTCTTTATGTATTAATAAATGTTTCTAATAATTTTTAACTGACTAGAAAAAAAAATAAGCGCAAGTAACGTTCCCTAAAAATAAAAACAAGTGTAGGGAGCATACAAAGGAAAAACAATAATAATATTTATCACAGACTGCTTGCAAAATGTTTGTAAATCTTCAATATTTTCATTAATAATGTCTTCAACTACTGTCAAGTAATATATACTTTACTTTAAATGAATATAAAAAAAAATATATTTGTTTTTTCTATGCTTCATAATAAATTACCCCAAAAGGAGAAAAATTGCTTAGTTAATAAAAGGCAGAAAGAAAATCATTGCAAATCATAGACCATTAATGTCTTACAAATATGTTGTGTTTATATAGTTAAAGAGTTATTATTTAATACCTTAAAGTTTCAAAAATTATCAATATACTTACATTCGCGCTCATAACTTTAATCTAAATAAATAAATAGTTAGTGCTCTGGTTTACTACAAAAGCAATAATGAAACGGTCCTTATTTCAATTACATTAAACTACATTCCATATTAAATTCACTGAGAAACTCCATCGAACCTCAGAAGCACAATATATACCGAAATCTTAGATCGAACAACTATTCGAACACATCTTCTTGATGATAACGCTACAAATCCTCCAAACGCTGCAATTACATCGAATTACTGTGTTCCGAAGATGGAATACATCCGTCCTTCGATATGAGACAAATCCCAGGAGAAACTCTTCACAAATACTGAAATTGGAAAATTTTGGCGATAATCTGCTTCCTTCGAAATCCCCTATTTTTGTTTTCTTTCTTTTCCATTAACGAGATAATATTTACCTAATCGGATCATTTTTATACAAAGGTATAATAAAACAAAAATGACCAACAAACTAATTTGACTTAACCTGGACTTTAGTGTCTCCACAGTTTCATAGAAACATGATAACGTTTCTGAAATTCTAAACATTGACGAAACTATTGTACAAAAAGGTATAATCCTCTTTTAAGAATATAGTTTCATCTACAGTATTGAAAATTAAAGATCTAAAACAACAAAATTGGCATTAAAAGACGGTTGGGATTTCAATCAAAGATATCACCAATTTTCAGAGATTTCGGCTGCTGTTTGTATTATAATAACCTAAAATTTATATCAATTCATAAATAACAATGAAACTGCCGTTACTGAAATTACATTAAACTACATTTCATATTACATGCGTTGAGAAATTGCATCGAATCTCAGAAACACAATACATGCCGAAATCTTATATCGAACAGCTATTCGAACACATCCTCTCGATGATAAACAGAACTCCAAACGCTACAATTACATCGGATTACAGCCTTCCGAAGATCGAATACATTCGTCCTTCGATCCCTCAAATCCCAGTAGGAGCTCTTCACAAATACTGAAATTGGAAATCTTTGGCGATAATCTGCTTCCTTCGAAATCCCCCCATTTTAGAACACGATGCTTTTGAAGTTTTGGGGAATTTTCTTTGCGGCAGAAAATGAAATTTAATGTTAGCTTTATTGATTGAGTTGCGAGAATTTTGCTTTGTGTGTTGGTAATAATGCAGTTTTGTGGGATATGTCATGAATTGGATTATATTTTGCCCTTGAAGCCAATAATTGAGTTTCTTAGTTTAGAAGTTGCATTGTGAAAATGGTTTTCTAGAAATATGTATTTTTATAATGGGGGAGTTTCCTTCCGTCAAAAGTACTACTTTTTGTTACTGAAATTGCTAGAATGATATGAAAAAAATAACATAGGCCGGGAAAATACTTTAATTTTCCCATTTTTTTAATTAATTTTTTTAAATACCCTACCTTGAAAACGGGGAGTGGTTTTTGTGACGTCAGTGGTGCACCTAACAGCCTAACGCCATTTACTAACACCATTTTGCTTGACTTGAGTTGTCCAATCGCAGGAATCGGTGACGTCACGACCTTCGTCATCTCATTACAACCAATTAGATTTCGCGCTTACGTGCACTATTAACGTCATGCGCAGATGTTTTTTTTTTCGGAATAGCAACTGCATACCGGTTAAAATAATTCAAAAAAAATATATAACTGTGTCAAAAAATAGAAAAAATGGTCAATTCCTATGTTTTGAAGCATGCTCTTTCAGAAAAAAATACTTTTGAAATTTCGGAAACTCCCCCATTGGAGCGTATAACTGTAGAACTAGGAATTTTCAATTGCAACTTTTTTTTTCCAAAGGGTTTTTTTTTCTGTTGTTTAATTGCAATATTTGGGTAGGTACTCCAACTACTTTCAGATTTCAACATAATTTAAACGAAGCATTAAAAGTTGTTGTAACTCATACCTTTTTACAACGACAGTTATGTGATTTTTTTCTAATAAAATGTTTTGGGAGATATCTATGTTTGAAGCCATATGCTTAGGTTCAGGTTTGCCAGTCCTGTTATAAATTTAACATTTAAATAACGCTTCTCCGAAACTATTGTAAAATTGTAGCAGGTCAAAAATTTATTACTGTCCTCCTTATAACTATAAATTTGTCTTTCTTTTGATTTTCTGTGTGTGTTAGAGAAAGAGAAAAAGAGAAAAAAACCATAATGCAAGTCATGCACTGTAGGATATTATCAATATATTTTCAGTACATAAATGCCCTAAAGCAGAATACTGCTAAATTTGGAACGTACGTCGCAGAACAGATACTTGAACTGCAGAACAATTCTGTTCAAATGTGAGGAAAATTTTTCTGCAATAAGTTTTTTATCTAAAGGTATAACTTTGCAGAAATTTAGCACAATTTCTGCAGATTTCTTCAAATTTTCTTTAAAATTACGCTTTCAAAGCAGAAAATCAAAAGGTCGAATTTTTTGAGACATTTACAAGAACTTTCGATTTAATTCGAACGGCACAAATTTGCAAATTGTTCTTAAAACTACATGTTTAGTAAAAGATATTTGCAGAAAACATAGATTTCTGCAGAAATTATCTTTGGCTATACTTGTTTTATGCCCCTTAATATTCCTCCTTAATGACTGATCTGTAAAGGATTAGCTATATTGGGCAAAATTTTCCATTCAATATTTTTGTGTAGCCATCACTTGGTTGCACTATTGGCCATGTGCTGTTATCCTGAGTGAAAACATTGCTTCTAATGTGGTGTCAAAGCACTCTGAGCTTCTTGATGTTTAAAGGAACAGAGGCAGGACTTTTAGCTGCTGAGAGTTTTTTCATTTTTGTCAAGAATGTGTTCCTGAAATTTTAATTTTATGCTTTTTTCTGCGGTAAGACTGCAGTAAGAATTTTGGGAACACTGTTTTAAAAAAGGTCACGTTTCTACGTGTACGGTGCTTGAAGTACTTTCAGAACAATTTCGGTCAAATGATTTTATGTTGCAGAACATCACAAAGTATTCTGCTTTGGGGCACGAATGTTAAAGAAATATCCGTCCATTATATGCAATTAAAAGTTGTATTGCATTTTATAGATTATTTTTTTTTTTAACATTTCATATTCCAGTGGCTAAAATGATCCTCACAAAACTGCATAACATCTAATGTCGACAGAAAATGTATTTACAAATGAAGCATATACTGCAAGCATCAATAAAACAAAAACAGAAACGTGTGAATATGACAGATGAAAAAATAAATATATATATGTATCAAGTACCACTTTAATATTCAAATAAATCGTTCAATATAACAAAAATGTTGTTAGTTAAATATTTAAGAAACTTTTCCCTGTACGTTGCTATGCATTAAGGAATGTTTACTTTAAGCCAAATGGTAATTAAGTAACGACAGCTAACTGCATCAATATTTTGCTGCACTTTCAAGGAATCACTTCTAATGACTTAGTAATTAGCGAATGAGACCTAAGTATCTGGAATCTCTTTTCAATTTCCATGCAGAGTGTATTTTTTTCTCAATGTCTTTCTGGTAATTAACCATTAATTATTTACCAATACTGATTCACAGAGCACTAATAAGTTAGTTAATGTGCATAAGATGTCGGTGTTTCAAAGCTGTTCTCTGCCCTTTTTTTTCTTTTACTCGTTCACAGAAGTTATATTTTGCTCATTGTAATTTTCGACAGTATTTTTTTATCAATTACTAGCAGTACCCGCACGGCGATGTCCGTGCAATAAATGCAAAAGAAGGCAACTGAATAAATTTAAATTCACTCCAACTCTCTGAAGTAAAATTATAATATGCTTTTATTTAAATGTGCTTCACACAATCTTTTAAATTCCGCTAAAAGTCATCTTAAAGTTTAAATGACAATGCGCCAAATAAATCAAAAAGACATTAAGTTAAGTAAGTAACAGGAGATATTAATTACTCAAATTTAGTCACTTCTCAAGGCTTACCTCTATACGCAAATTTAAACCACTATGTAACTTCAGGAACGAAAGAGCAGTTTGTCTGGAAAATGGACCTAGTGTTTCAGTTTTGCGTATAGAGTTACGCCTTGAAAATTGACTAAATTTGAGTAATTAATATCTCCTGCTCTAATTAACGAAGAGAAACGTGCCAAAACTTTACTTTTTCAGAAAAAAAACCCTTTCCACAAGTATGATGTTATGGGGTGGGGGGAAAGTCCCCCCCCCCTCAATTATGCCGGATACACCAAAAATGAGACTAATTGATTAATTTAAAAATAAGTAATTCTAAATTTAGAATACAGCGTTCGAGGTGCAGATTACGGGGTTACGTTCGAATTTTGCGCCAAGTTTCAGGTCTGTAGGTGCTGTGGCGGCTTCTAGCCATCGGTTACAAACAAACAGAGCCCGTCATCTTTATGTATATATATATAGACAAAGAATGATTACTTTCATGTTTCGCCGCTTTTTCATTACTATTTGGGTAGTCAAACTACATTGACTCTTTTTTCCTAATTTTAAAATTAATTATGATTAGTAATCGTGGAACTCAGAGCTTAGTAAAAACTACTGCCTTTGAAACTCATTCACTGTGTAAAAAACAAGAAACGTCACAGATTATTTCCGGGTAACGTTCCGGGATTTTGCGGGTTTCCCAAATTTTCCTGCAAAAATCAAGTGTCTTGATTTTAAGTAAACTGAATTGCTGCATATTACATGAAGGCATATTTATCAATATTGGAAAAAAAATGTTTAGCCACCAGTTTCAAAATATACTGAGCATTTTTGCTGAGTATATTCAAGTCAACAGGATTACGGCCCGTTCACATATATTAGCTAAAACCCTTATGGGTCTAAATGCATTCCCTGGACGCTAACTTTGCTAGAATTTGCAAACTAATAAGGAGCTTGCTATTTGCTTTAAATTCTGCATTAGCAGATTTTCTAGTAAATACAATTGATATTTCATAAAAATATTTATAATTATGAAGCATTATTTATTATAAGAATCAGTGTAAGACAATGTCTCCACCAAATTCATGCAAAAATATGCTCCTGTCTGCAGTGGCGTTACTACTCGTTGGTTTCAGGGGGGGGGTTATATTCTAAGTCGTCACGAGGTTTAAAAAACGGGCGGCGGGGGGGGGGGCAATCCCTTTTTACCCACACTTTGCATGTATGTATATGTATATATATATATATATATATATATATATATATATATATATAGTATATATATATATATATATATATATATATATATATATAATACGCACTTGAAAATGTGTACTTCCGAAGTTCGAAAAACCAGACAGCTTTTTAAAGAGTAAAGAAATATTACTGTAGAAAAATGGAAGGGGGGTCCGGGGGTTCGCCCCCGGAAATTTTCATGAATTTTACCTCTAAAAACTCCATTCTAGACTATCTTGGTGATGTTCGATCTCTTCCTCAGTCAATAAAACACGATTGCCGGCCATTTTTAATAATGTGAAAGAAAATGATAGGATACAGAAATTCTTCCCAGCGATTTTTTCGAAATTTCAGTTCCAAAAACGCAATTTCAGACGAATTTCGATCATAATGGGAGGTTTAGAGGCCTACCTCCAGAAATTTTTGACATTTATTTCCTAAAAAAGACAATCCTTAATGGTTCTGGGAAGGGTGGGGGATGGCAATGAAGTCTGTAACACAATGATATTCGCTGGAGAATCGTACTTTTTCATTCTAGGAGTTTTATATTTTTTCATCTCATTTTTGCATTTTTGGATTAACGTTTCGGGGGGGGTGGTGTCCCCAAAACACCCCCCATAGGTACGTCACTGCCTGTGTGTGCTGTTAATTCCAATAAAACCAACCATGCAAAAACGGTGCCAGACATTTTTTCCTCTAGAGCTATACATATTATTTATTAATACTATTATTGTCACATTATGTTATATCTCTTAAGTTTAATGCTGTAGCTGTAATTTTTAATGTTAAAATACGTTGCATTCTGATAATTGATTAGTCCTTCACCATATGTGCCATTGCCTCACTTTTTTAATTTTGTAAATAATAATTTATATCTTCAAATATTATGAATATTCTTAGAAACAATATTTTTTTATTAAGTTCTTACATACATCTATATACGATGATGTTCATCTGATTCCATCAACTATGATTTTTCTGAATGTTGTAAGCTCAAAATGACTGTTTTTGTGAGAATGACCCAATAACAAATTCTGGAGAAAATTAACTTTAGGGTACCGGACATTGCGCAAACAAACTTCTGTTGCCCGTTGCATCCACTTTTTCATCCGTCCTAAAAACACTCATTGAACATTAACACACGAACAACCGTTTTATTTATTTTTTGAGAATTACTTTTAACGTACCTACGAGATACACATACACTGCACAAAATAAATGCTGTTTTTACAGTATAATACAGCTAATTTTATAGTAATTTTACAGAAATAAACTGTAAAATTGCTAATTTTAGTTTATTACTGCTGCCAGTACTATACTGTTGTTTTTACAGTATAATACGTCTAATTTTATGGTAATATTGCTACCCGCTCAATGTCGTGACTAATATCACTAAAATCATTAATAGTTGTATAAAGCATTGCACTTTCCCTACTAGCTGGAAGAAAGCCATCATCATCAACATTCATAAAAAGAAGTCCTCCCTCTCCAACCCAAGCAAATATAGGCCCATAAGTCTTCTCAGCGTGCTCAGTAAAATTCTTGAAAAAATAAAGCCCAAATTCAAGACTTTATCAGTGCCAACAAAGTCATACCCCCCGAGCAGTTCGGCTTCCAGCCCAAGCACAGCACCATTCACCAGCTTCTTAGAAACATCATTTACGTCATTGAGGGTTTTAACACTGAGCAGCACACGCTAGGTATTTTCCTGGACGTCAGCAAAGCGTTTGACAAAATTTGGCACCAGGTTCTGGTGTTCAAGCTCATAAAACTTAACTTCCCCAAGCATCTTATTCTTTTCATTAATAATTATCTCGAAAATCGCTCTTTCCAAGTCAAAATCAAGAACACCCTTCCCCCCCCCCCCTGCGCTATCAAAAGTGGAGTGCCACAAGGCAGTGCGCTGGGGTCCACTCTTTTTGCCATCTACATGTACGACGTCCCTATTGGGCAGAAAATTATTCTCTCCCTTTTCGCCGACGACCTCTCTATACTTGCTAGGCATCCCAGCAGGAACTTTGCTAAAAAAATATGCACAGGACTATGTAAATGACCTTGCTATCTGGTATGACAACTGGGGCTTGCACATCAACACCAAGAAAACTCAAGCCATCCACTTCTGCAGAGGGGAAGCTAAGCACTCACAGAATATCACCATAAAAAATGACAGCATTATGTACTCACAAAGTGTTAAGTACCTGGGGGTTACGCTGGACCATGGACTTAGGTTCTCTGGCCACAGCTCTGACTTCAAAAAAAGACCAATACAAAAATACATGCCATTCGGTCCTTGATAAACAAGCATTCTGCCCTCCCCCTCAAGTCCAAAATACTTCTCTACAAGACGGTTATTTGCCCAGTCCTGTTGTATGCTGTCCATATCTGGGGCTTTGCTAGCAAAAGTAATCTCACGAAGGTCCAGACTACTGTGCAAAACAAGGTCCTCCGTCAGTTTATGAGGTCCCCCTGGTTCGTTAAGGGGAAAGATATCCACAAAGCATTGGGCAACCCTTCTGTTTCCCATTTTGTCATAAAACAAGCTAGAAAGTTCTACAGTACCCTTGAAACCCACCCCAACCCCCTAATTCAAGATCAGGCTCGGTACATCACCCCCCCCCTGACACCAAGTATAAATACCCCGCGGGATGTTGCTTCATCGATTTCGACACGCTCAGTACCAAAAACAATCCGCTGCCTAACCCGCAGCTCTCGCTCTAATTTTGGCTTTCTATGCTCCTTGCTCCCCCTTGCTTCTCCTATTAAAAAAAAAATAAAAATACTTTCAAACAACTCACGTGACCCTGTAATTTTTTTTTTTTTTTCGTTCTCGCCGCCCATTCCTTTGCCTTCCCCAGCTATGCAGTTCTAGCCCTGGTCTAATGGTAGACCTCTCGTTTTGTTTCTTTTTTGTTCCCAAGCATTGTCACAAATTGGACTTTCCGTTTTACTCTCAGGATTTCAGGTAAAGTGGCTTCGGCTCGGCACCTGTTAAAAATTAATACCATCCATCCATAATATTGCTAATTGTACAGTAAAATTAACAGTAAAATTGCCGGTTTTATGGTTATAAACTGTAAAAGAACTAGTTTTACAGTTTATTGCTGTGCTTTTACTGTTCTAAACTGGAACCGCTGCTGCCAGTATTATACTGTGTAAACAATAGCTTATTTTTTGTTACTCAGCTAATTATATGTTTTACAGCGTGTGTGTTCAAGCATAAATGAAAAAAAAAATGCACATTTGATGAAAAGACTAATTTGTACGGGTAATTATACTGTTGGTTTTACAGTATAATACAGAAATTTTAAGGTAAATTAACTAAAATTGCTAATTTTACAGTAATAAACTATAAAATAGATAGTTTTACAGTTTATTTCGATGCTTTTACGGATTTAAACTGGAACCTCTGCTGCCAGGATTATACTGTAAAAGCAACAGTTTACTTTTTGCAGCGTACTTTTGCGTATTTTGTACTTATTTTAAAAGTTTTTGTGACAAAAAACATTCGTAAAACATTTTTCCTGAATGTTTATACGGCTAATAATCACGAATGTATTTTTGCCAAACAATATGTGAGAAGAAATATCGATCATACAATTCCGTTCTGCCATGCATTGTACCGTGAAGGAATAAAGACGTTCCAAAGTTTCATACACTCTACTGCTCGATACGAAAGATTATATGCTATAGAAATCCCTAAGCTCTGTTCTCTTGGAAGCAGTAGGAGAAGAAGCTATAACTTAAGCCGATTTTGAAAAGTTTGCAACACTTTGTTCCCGAAAGTCTAAAACCTTGCTTATCAAGTTTTAACGTTTCCGTAACAAATCCCTGTATGTTAAGAAATTTATCCCTCGAAAGCGATTCGGGGGGAAATTTCATCGATACACTAGCACCATCTATGAGCAGATTTTGCTATCATCATAATAGACAGAAAATATTTGTTCGTCAGAACGCGTCAGAGTAATTGCAGAGAAAAATATGTTTTGACGAATAAATACTCAAGTTGCAAAAGGGCAAGTGTATAAAATGTTTATTTTAAATGAACAATATTTTTTGTATAATACTTTTGAATCTTCATATTTATCTGTAAATTTCATACCCATTATGTGAAGGAAAGATCAAATTTAACTTGAAATGGGCAAAAAAATGCTTTTTTCAAAAGTACCAATTAATTTTGGTTTCCTGAAGAAATTTACAAAAGTAGACATATATTTTGAAACAATTAGTGATGGAATCAAAAGCAACTACATCTGTTCCGAAAAGTGCTATTTTTTATCAAATAAAGAAAAAACGAACAAATTAATATATTGTGAAATACTTGTTGACGTTATTTGGAGAGGCAAAAAATATTGAAGACAAAAAACATCATTCAGCATTCCGTATTTTTTCATTTTACTAATCCCCTTCTAAAAATACCTTTTATTTGCCTCTTCTTATACCTGCATCATTTCAATGATAGTATTTTTTCAACTTTAATTTGTTCAAGAAAAGCTTCCTAGTAATTTTGATTACAGAAAAAGGAACATCAACAGTAAGAAGTATTTCACAACTTGAATCACTTTGCAATTAGTTTTAGCTTCTTGGTATATAATGATTCTAATGAAACTCATATTTATGTTCGATTAATTATTTTTCACACACACATTTAATGGTACACGACAATTGAGTTAAAACTTTATACTGATACAATTAGGTTACTTTTTATAGTTTTCAAACATTTAATGTATTTCGGTATTTTTTCCATCTTATGTTCGTTTGGTAATTTTGTGCAGGGAATACTATAATTTGAGAGTTTCCGAATGTCAGGACAATAAAAGCATCCAGAAGTTGACAAGTTCGTGTTTAGTGTTACTTGGAATGCACCGATTAATCGGTAATCTGCCATAATCAGCCACTATACTGATTTTTTATAATTGGCAAATTGAGCCGATTAATCGGTGAAAAAAATTAAATACATTGTTTTAAGTATACTTTCAACGAGAAACTATGATAAATAAATTTGTTAATAGCAAATAAATGTAATTTTCGACAAACGCATGATAACAAGAAGTTCTGTCAAGAACTAAACGAGCCTACTTTCCCGTACATCGACATCGGCATTCTAGCATCTGATCATTATTCTCTTGATCATCTGAGACTAAACATTATGTCAAACATACCTTTTTAGCACTTAAAGCTGATTCTAAAAGCAAAATATACCCCTCTCATCAGATCAAATAGAGACATAAAAAGTAAATAAATGAATAAATGAAGTTTTGTCGCACCTTTTAAAGAATGTAACTGTTACAGTTCTTCCGTAGAAAAATTCCTCAATCGTTTTCAAAAAAAAAAAAAAAAAATTAAAAGTACAAAGTACATCAAAACACATTTTATCAAAGAAAGGAAAAAAAACTCGTCCGTAGATAAAATGTCTCGATTTTCACTTTTAAACCGTTGCCAGTTGTTAAATATAAATAAAGAATAAAATACCCTCGTGAATGAAACACTTTTGTTACAAAAAAAAATCGTCTGCCAAAAAAAATAATAGTAATAAATAAAATAACACAAATGAATAAATAAACAAAAAATCGTCTGCACAGTCAGTCATTTTTTTCTGAGCCTGCATTTCCGCCATGTTTGTGGAGTCGGAGTCGGAATCAGAGTCCTTACAGAAGATTATTCAGAAAAGTACTTTACAAACATTATTTATCAAAACCATTTTTTTACAAAGTTAGTTTGAAGGAAATCCGACTTTAAGTTCCAGGATCAATATTCAACTTAAATTCCCCGTAGGCGCTAATGTTAAATTTTTTTCTGAACGGTTCAATATTGAACGAAAAATGGTTCAAACCAAAAAGCGAATTAAGGGAATGAACCTCTCCGAGATCTTTCAAACAAAAAAAAGTTTATTCCATTCGGATGGTTCACTCAGAAGTTATTAGGTGGGGAAAGGTTGCTTGAACGGTTCAATGTTGAACGAAAAAATGTTCAAATTGAAAATTTAAATACTGTAATGAAGTATCCTTGCTGAGATCCTTCGAACAAAAAAAAAGTTTAATTAAATCGGACTGTTCACTCAAAAATTATTAGGGGTGAGAGCTTGCTTGAGCGGTTCAATGTTGAACGAAAAATTGTTCAAATCGGAAATGTAAATACGGGAATGAAGTATCCTTGATAAGATCTTTCGAACAAAAAAAAGTTTGTTGAAATCGGACTGTTCACTCAAAAGTTAGCATCGCGGGACAGGTTGTTTGAACGGTTCAAAGTTGAACCAAAAATTGTTCAAATCGAAAAATCAAATATGGGAATGAGTTGTACTCGCCGAAATCTTTCCAACAAAAAAAAGTTTGTTCAAATCAGAATGCTCATTCGAAAGTTATTAGGGGGGGGAAGGTTGCTTGAACGGTTCAATGTTGAACCAAAATTGTTCAAATCGAAAAATCAAGTATGGGAATGAGTTGTAATCGCCGAGATCTATCCAATAAAAAAAAGTTTGTTCAAATCGGAATGTTCATTCAGAAGTTATTAGGGGGGAAAGGTTGCTTGAACGGTTCAATGTTGAACGAAAAATTGTTCAAATCGAAAATGTAGATACAGGAATGAAGTATATTTGAAAAGATCTTTCGAACAAAAAAAAAGTTTGTTCAAATCGGACTGTTAACTAAAAAGTTAGCATCGCGGGACAGGTTGTTTGAACGGCTCAAAGTTGAACCAAAAATTGTTCAAATCGAAAAATCAAATATGGGAATGAGCTGTACTCGCCGAGATCTTTCCAACAAAAAAAAGTTTGTCCAAATCGGAATATTCATTCAAAAGTTATTAGGGGGGGACAGACAGACCGACCGACAGACCGACCGACAGACCGACAGACAGACCGACACACAAATTCCCCATCTCAATACCCTACTTTCAAATTTTTAATTTTTCGATATTCATTTTACCTTTTTATTTTTTTAACTTGGCGATATTTTTTGGACTTGGCGATATTTTTTTTAACTTGGCGATATTTTTCGGACTTGGCGATATTTTTTACATGCATTAAGCCAATTTTAATACTTTTTTCGTCTTTCTTTTATTTTTAACGGGAAAGTAGGCTAAAAATACAATGTTGTCACATGTTTCATGTGTTAAAATTTTTCTCCTTTAGCACAGTGCTTTCAGACATCTTTATAATTTTCACACAGAATAAAAATCTTGGATTAAATTGCGACCAATAATAATAATAATAAAACATTAAAATTGCTCCTAAATAATAATAATAATAAAACATTAAAATTGCTCCTAAATAATAATAATAGTAATAATAATAAAACATTAAAATTTTTCCTAAATAATAATAATAATAATAATAAAACATTAAAATTGCTCCTAAATAATAATAACAATAATAATAATAATGAAACATTAAACTTGTTTCTAAATAATAATAATAATAATAAAACATTAAAATTGCTCATAAATAATAATAATAATAATAATAATGAAACATTAAAATTGCTTCTAAATTAGCCTACTCACCACAGAATCCTCCCTATTTTAATTTTTATTTCCGTGTCTAGGTAACATATTGTAAGTTTATAAGCAAAATGGAAATTGGCTCAAAGAAATGTGAGGAATTTTTGAAATTATTTTGAAAAAATTACTAAAATATAGAAAAATGAATAGTCACTCCAGAATAAAATTAGTAATTATTCCTAAAATCAAAATTGTGAAGAAAAAAAAGTGATTTATAAATTATTATTATTAAAAATAATATTTATGATCACTAATCGGCTCTGCAGATTAATCGGTCGATTATCATCAGTCAGTAATCGGTAATCGGCCAATTTGCATCCCTAGTTTTTCCACTTATTTTTTTCACTTGTGGCAAAAGATTTTAATACCATTGCTGCTAAAATTTGATATAGTATGTGTAAAGATTTTGACAAGTAAAAAAGTAAGTTATTTATTTCTTTTTTGGAGTAACAACGGAGGTATAAACGACTCAATCAAAAAGAAATGTTCAATCGATTCGGGAGTGGAGTGGGTATATCCTTTTTTTACTTATTCCCTGTTATTCTCTAATAGAAAATGTTTGCAGCTTTAGCTTCAATCCCTCATTTTTTTTATTACGTTTATCAGACACACACGTACTTCAACCAAACTGTCACTGCATCTCCAACAGATAAATTAGATTACTTGCGCTATATTTTCGTCCAAATTGAAAGCGCCGCAAAAGTTCCTTTCAAGCACAGCCTTGTTAATAGGCATCTAAATATTTAACTAATTATTTCTTGTTTCGAGGAGCGGCGTTAAGCAGAAGATAATAGGTCTTTTAATGACCTTGATGGAACGCGCTGACTTCGCAAAATAAGGCGCAAGTATTAGGAGACTTTGCATTTATTTGACAATTAGCGTTTAGTTTGGGAGGATAACAGGGAGCTTTAAAGAAATACTTCAGGGCAGCGAGGGGGACATCATCACGTAAATTTAACTAGTTGTTCAAAGTTTAGGTAAAATTTTAGTTTTAACATTTAAATAATTTCGGAAGTTTAAAAGAGAATCTTACAGGATTTTACTGCGAAGAATTTGTTTTACAAATGTTTTCGACACATGAATTACATAGAATTTGTATGGAATATATATACTCAGACATAGACGCTATCGAACTCTAGGACTATCTACCAAATCTATTACATATGTAAAATATTTGCAGATAAACTTATTATATTAGTTGTTTACAAATTGAATAAATATTATCTATTAATACATAAATATTTTTGACAGATATACATGTATGTACATTAGGGTGATTCACAAATGTATGGAAAAAAATAAACTTTGTATTTTTGTGCGTCTTACCCTCTTATTTTGTGCCACTATATACACTGATTATTTGTGCAAAATTTTGGCAAAATATATTTATATTTAAAGGTCGCTCAAACGCCTTGAAATTTCGTGATATTGGCAAAAACGTGATCGTAAATGATATCTATTGAAAAAAGTAGCCTTTGTATATTTTTACGTCTTACCCTCTTATTTTGTGCCACTATATACACTGATTATTTGTGCAAAATTTTGGCAAAATGGATTAATATTTAGAGGTCGCTCAAACGCCTTGAAATTTCGTGATATTGACAAAAACGTGATCGTAAATGATATCTATAGAAAAAAGTAGCCTTTGTATTTTTATTCGTCTTACCGTCTTATTTAGGCCCTTTATATACACTGAATTATTAGCCCAAAATTTTAGTAAACTATATTTACATTTAGGAGTACTTCAAATTTTGTGATAGTGGCACAAATGCGAACGTAAATAATAATAATAATAAAGTTACTTTATTGCTTTTTTATATCTCCGAAGAAAAAAAGCGTGCAATCACAAAATGAACTATATATCTGAAAAACCAATGAAATGCAGAAAAGTATGAAAACTAATCAAATACGGAAAAAATATAAAAAACAAATTTAAATACATTAAATATATAGTAATTCGCTCATTAATTCTTGCAATACTTTTTAAGGTTACTTTTTTGCAACTTTGAAACCTTTTCTGTGTTCCTGTACCACTTGAAGAAGACACTGTCTTTGTTTTTCGTCGTTAGTGATAGTCTTAACAAATGCTTCAATAAGGGCCATGCCACGCTCCGTATTGTCGTTTACAATCCTCAGTTTCTTTGGTAGTATAAAGCCTTGTTGGTAGCTATCTTAAAGATTCGAATGCTCAGGATCAAACAGCTGTTATATTTTGAGTTTCTTCTTTACCTAAATAAGGACGCTAAAAATATTCCAAATCATTTCTTAGTGCTTGCACAAAAAGGGTTGCTGGAAATCCAGTTCTTAGATATTCTTTCCCATTAACGATAAGAATGTGAAAGAAATCACATTCATATGTTACAAATATCTTTTGTTTGTCCAGCTGCAAGCTTGAACTGGTTGGGAAATATCCATAACTTGAAGCTATAAAGAATCTTTAACACAGATATAACACGAGGAACCACTTCTATGACACGAAAACGTACACCAAGAGAAGGTGCTCTACTCAAGAAAATCGCACTAAGCTCTAGTATCTTCCTTGAACACTTCTTTTACATGGGTCATCAGAAGTTAACTTTGCGCAACTTCCATTACTAGTTGCACGTTGCTCTGAATGTGCTACCAACTCCTCAACCTCATCGTTCCTCACTCCAGGTTTAAAATTAGAGTGTTTTATTCTGGACTATGATTGCTAAAAACCGCTTAAAAAGCAGTATTGTAGATCCAACGGCAGTGGATGGCTCCACGCAATTGCGTGAACATCGCATCTGACATTGCACGCAATCAAATACCCCAATTCTACATATTTCTTGGTTTATCGGTTAAAATACCGAGAGACCAAGAGTAGAATAGATTTCGGTTGTAATACCACAGAAAACACAATGACTAAAATATAATGGTGGAAAGCACAATATAAAAGTTGCTTCCCTAGTTTTTTTTTCCACGTTCAAACATGCTCCAACTTTAGTACTGGCAATGCATGTCGTATTGAAACACATACCACGTACGAGCTCAAGAGTAGAATAGATTTCGGTTGTAATACCACAGAAAACACAATGTCTAAAATATAATGGCGGAAAGCACAATATAAAAGTTGCTTCCCTAGTTTTTTTTTCCCCACGTTCAAACATGCTCCAACTTTAGTACTGGCAATGCATGTCGTATTAAACACATACCACGTACGAGCTCAGTAAGTTCCCATATATCTAACTGGTTGTCGTATAGCAGCATTTTCCGTAGCAATTCTAATGCCTGACTAACTTACTCGAACCCAGAAGTAAATCATCAATGCTTGTGGTCCTGATACTAATACTGGTATAAAACCAGCCGATCATCCTTCATTTTCCCAATATATTTTGTATGAGTGTTTCGTTCCAGTGAACTATCAAAGGAAGTCCTAGATTTAAACGACTTTTGTAGGTTAACGGCCAACTCAGAGCGAATAGTTTGCATTTACCGTTTTATGGACGTTGTCAAATCCTCCCCATTTTGACCCATACTTTGTACTGTAGCAGCTACTATCAAAGTGGCTTTCTGTCACTTATACTGGGCCCTGTCTTGAGTGGAAGCTAGGTGTTTTAGCCAAATAAACTCATACACCTCAAACAACTGAAAAGAAAACAGAAAACACAGCCCGAGCTTGCAGCTGCATTTTCTACCCAAACTTAGGTAAGAGATGATGCAGCTTTGGAGCGGGGGGGGGGGAGGGGGGTAATCGTTACAACTCACTTTGAGCTATTATTTTATTGACTAATTACTTAGTAGAGTAAACTAACGTTTTAAGTTATTCCATTTTATATGAAGAATAATATTATTTCGGGTAATGAAGCTATATACTCCAACTCTCGAAATTGTTAATTTTCAACAGAATTCGATCGCGTTGAGCGACCTCTAAATATTATTCAATTGAGCTAAAATTTTACATACATCACATTCATGAATAGTGTAAAAAAACTGCGGGGTAAGACCAGAGAAATTCAAAAAAAAATTTTTTTGAATCACCCTAATGTACATATACTAGAGCAGTCGAAGAGAAAATGGCCGACGTCGGCTCCAAATTCTGGAGTTTTAGAGCTTTCGACTCCAAAATCAATTATTCAAATACAAAATAAGTTCAACTCTAGCTCCACAACTTTGCCAGAGTAAGGGACTTGAAGAAAAAGGGACAAACTCCGACTCTTTAGCCCCAAAACCAGTTCGACTCCGACTCCGCAGGCCATGATATATTTGCAGAAGTTTTATGTCCTTTATGTTTGCAGCAACTTTATGCAACAATCACATTCGCATTAAAAGTGCATACACAAACTATAAAACGTCTTTTATTTAATTTAAATAAAACGAAGGATACTAAAACAGATTAACAAATTATTCTTAAATCGCAGAGACTGAATTTCGTTAATTAAATACTTATGCAGAAGCCCTTTCCACTTCTAGACGCAAGCGAAACAGTATTCTGAAAATTATTGTGTTAAATACCTTCAACGTACTCACTTAATTACCCAAAGTTAAGCGGTTTAGAATTAAACAAAGGATGAAGGAACATGTAATTACTTTAGTAATCATTCGCGAAATTAAAGCTGTCGGAGTCAAATCGTGAACATTTTATTTTACCTCACTTTGTAATGAGTATATCTTCCCAATCAAGTATGTTCAATGCGAATTATTTGCAAAGTTAAGAGCTCTGGTGAAATCTGCAATAGCGTTAATTTTTAAAAAGTACATTTTGCTGCATTATTTATAGCACAACCTTTTTGAGGCTATTACCCCAAAAGTGGGCAATATTTTACCAACTATGGGAACTCTCACTTATACACCGTCTCATTTATGCACCTTTTTCACTTATACGACTATTTTAAATGGCTCCAGCACATTTCATAGCAAAATAATGATAGTATGATTCGTTTATGCATCGCTCCAAAGATAAATATTTCATTTATGGGCCGAATTTTCCGTAAAATATTTAATATATATATATATATATATATATATATATATATATATATATATATATATATATATATATATATATATATGTATGTATATATATATATATATGTGTGTGTGTGTGTGTGTGTGTGTGTGTGTGTGTGTGTGTGTGTGTGTGTTTATTTTCCTTAAAAACTAAGCATTTTTCTTCACTTTCCCCTTTAATCTGTCGTCTTTGTTGCTCACAGAAGGCTATTTTTCGGCATAAACTAGAGTTCGGAAAGGGACAATTATCTATTAAGAATCGTTATAAAGGGAATATTTTGTAATTAGGTATGCTACAATTTTTGTTTTCTCTTTATCATTGTAGTTACGTTACAGTAATTGCCAAACCGTAGTAAAATGTCCCTTGTCTATAGAAACATTCATATTAATTTGCAATGAGTTACCGCCCATGAGCCAGGGCTAAGGCAGAACTGAAGCAAATGCACACACTGCTCGATCATAGCATCCTAACATCCTAACATCCTTAGGATGCTATGATCGAGCAGTGTGTGCATTTGCTTTATTCATATTAATTCTCTCATTAGAACCTATGTTGCGTTTTAGTAATTTAAATAGGCTTGTTCGCTCATACGTCTTTCTGACTTATGCGCCTTTTTCTGTTGTTATCTTGGGCCGGCGCATAAGTGAGAGTTCACTGTTCACATTTCATTAACTCAGGCTTAAAACAAGTAATAAAAAAATAGACCCAATTTCATGAAACATTTCCCAATAAACTGTTTTTAAATTCGAGAAATAAGTTTTCTCTTTAAATTTACCTAATATGGTGCTTTATCCAACTAATCATAAGTTATATTTTACGCCAGAGCAACGAGGTATAATATTACTGTGTTTCAAATACCTGTAACAAGGTTGGATCCAAGGATGTCTTGGAACCAAAATGTCGGACGAGTCAGCCTGTTCTCTAAAGGAGCTCTAATCCACGGGTCTTTCACACGATTTTTTTACTGGAGTCCATGGATCGAAATAGCTGAGTTGGCGATGTATTGCATATTTTTTTACATTCAATAATATAATTTTTTGCTATCATTTAAATCTATGTGTTGTGTTATTGATTTTTTTAGCTACTGCTTACACTATACTGTATTACTTTTAAATATGCGTATCAAGTTTAGAAATTTTACGTTGTGGCCTGACTGACAAAGAGTTCTTATGTCTCTTTGCTATTAAAATTATGGATTCATTCCTCATGAGGTATTTGAACAATAATATTTATTCAACTGTGTACTTCTCAAAATAGAAATACAGTGAACTCTCACTTATGCGCTGGCCCAAGGGACCAACAGAAAAAGGAGCATAAGTGAGAGAGACGCATAAAAGAACAAGCCTATTTAAAGTCTAAAACGCAACATAAGTTCTAATGAGAGCATGAATAAGAATGTTTCTATAGAAAATGGTCATATTACTACTCTTTGGCAACTACTGTCTCCTAACTACAGGGTTGTCCAAATTAAACTTCCCCTACTCAGACGCCTGTGCAGGACGTTGTATGGGTCATAATGTGGTGAAATTTTGAAAACAGACACTTTAGTTAGACCATGCGCTCGAGATTTATTAAAGAAAAAAATAGTACAAAAAGTTGCCGATAGGTGGCGCTGCAGATTAACAAGACATTCTACAGATGTTCTTTGTGTGAGCCGTGGTTCTCTACAACTCTTTCCATTCGTAAATTAGTGTGTACCAAAGCTGAAAGCAGTAAGTTTACACTAATTCCACGAACATGACCATTAATTGCATCTTTAAGATGTGCCAAGGTTGTGGGGTGTTCTCGATAGACCCGATCCTTTAAGAATCCCCATAATCAAAAGTCGCATGGGGTAAGATCAGGCGAGAGGGAGTCCAAGCTGTTGGGAAACAGCGGCTCATCACACGTGCATCAGTGAAAGTTGCTCGCAACATCTGTTGAACGCTAGGAAGAATAAGGGAAGGTGCACCATCTTGCATAAATATCGTGTCCTGGAGGCGGTCACGTTGTTGAAGTTTACGAATTACGAACGCTGTCAACATGTCTTGATACCGGCTTCCTGTAACACAGCAGTTCTTCAGCCGACGGAAGGCTCTTATCGCAGAAGAGGAGTTTTTGCCATTCTGGTAACAAAGTTTCACTAACAGAGCTTTGTCTTTCAAAGTCGGTATTGCGCATCCGCGAGTTGGAAATAACTGCCTATGCAGTAACTGTTTTCCTCTTTTTCTGCAACTCACGTTGCTGTAACATGCTAATTACCAGTGTTACTGCGCCACCTATCGGCAACTTTTGTACTATTTTTTTTTCTTTAATAAATCTCGAGCGCATGTTCTGAAGTGTCTGTTTTCAAAATTTCATCACATTATGACTCATACAACGTCCTGCACAGGCCTCTGAGTTGGGGAAGTTTTATTTGGACAACCCTGTATATAATGACAAAGAGAAAACAAAAATTGTAGCATACCTAATCACAAACGGGTCTTTTTGAAACAATCAATAATAGCCAATTGTCTCTCTACGAGTTTTAGTTCATGTGGAAAAAATGACTTCCGTGAGCAAAAAAGCGAAAGATTAAAGAGGAAAATGAAGAAAATAAATTAAATTGTTTACGTTTTTCGAAAAATTCGGCGCATAAGCGAAATATTTATCTTTAGAGCGACGCATAAACGAATGAAATTAACATTATTTCACTTTAGAATGTGCCGGGACCACTGAAAATTGTCGCATAAGTGAAAAAAGCGCATAAATGAGGCGGTCAATAAGTGATAGTTCACTGTAAAGGGAAAAGTAAAGCAGAATTATTTTCTGGAAGTAATTTTCATAACGTGAGTGGTAAGCACTCGTAATGCGTAGCATAAAAAAATTCTTTAGGAATAGAAATTAAGAAACCTCGGTAAATTGAGTGCCACTTATTTCGATATGCTTTTGTGTTCCCTTTTGGTGTCGAATTACCGAGTTTCCACTGTACAGGGTGCCCACAAATAACTGACGGCAAACTTTATTTGAGCATAATTTGCATTCAAGATACTTTTTAGTATCGGCAACACTTAAAAGTTTTATTTTAATTTTATGAGCAATAGTGCAGACAATTTTTTGAATTAAAATCCGTTTTATTCTTTACATTATCAAGATGGACACTAAATGCAGTTTCATTCTCAAATTGCATTTAAAAGTTAAGTAATAATGAATTGAAGTATTTAAATGTGTTAAAGAGGTTATTTGAAATAACTTTAAAATTGTTTAAAGAAACAGGTAGTGTAGAAGTAAGGCATAGTAGTGGGAAAAAGCGAAGTGTACGAATAAAAAAATAATAAAATGTGCCCGTGAAAGAGTGCCTCTGTAGGAGCATGTCGCTGCATAAGCCTTTACACAATGATTGCCATAAGTGGTTACAGTTAAAGGCGCGAGAATAAAAAGTGTTGCGTGATGGTTTGAAAAGATAAAGAACGAGTTAAACAAAAATTTTAAAGTACATTATGCATTGTGTGTGATACAAAATTGAACCAATAATAATAATATCAAATTGACTTACCGAACTTGTTTATTTTCAGCACAATATGAATACATCATAACAAAAGATAAGATGAGATCATCATTATCACACGACCTAATACATCGTTTCTGAATGCGTGATATTATTGAGTAAAACTCAATTTAGCAAAGTCCTTGCTTAGATATAGTTTACCAATATCGCGAGTTGAGTCCAGCATGCTTAAATTAGATCCTTCGTGTTAAATTCCACATTGCAGAGTTATTGCGGTTTCACAGTTCTCAAACTTTCACTATTAGTAAGTAATCCAGCATGCTTAAGATTAGGCCTATCGTCTGCGATCTTTGTGATTCTAAATTACGATGATCCAATTGCATCCATGACATGAAGATTCACAATATTTTCAAAAACGCTTCTTGAGTATTATACTTCTTTCATTTTGGTAATATGATGATTATTTCACAATTTCAAACATATTTTTTTTTCTTTCTTCTACTCCAAGACACCGCGTCTCCGGTCTCACAGGAACACCGCACCACAAACATCATGAACGGCAGTCGGGAAGAGAAGACGTTTTTCCCCCAGTGATTTATCGCTTTTAAGTGAGCAAGCATTTTTCTCTGTATTAGTTCACACGGATCACTCCGAGACAGAAAGATAACGAAGCGTGGTTCCTCCTCTTCATGTGAAAAAAAATGGGGACTTGCTTTCATGTCGCGAAAGTAGATGCTTGGTTGCCTGGAGGTCAACAGAGAATGTGAAACCTTAGTTTCACAAAAAGCATTACTTAAACATTGATTAACAATGATGTTACTCTCATTTAACATTCATTTTACCATTACAGAAAAACTTGTATTACAGTAATAAATGTTTTTTGAGCCGTCAGTTATTTGTGTGCACCCTGTATATAATACTACACAATCGAAAACTAAACCGTCACATTTTCAAGTACTGTCCGTCTGTGAAAGTCGCGCCTAGCACTCGGGAACCATTAAACTTTAAAAAAGGGGGTGAGATGGGTTGTGAATGGAAACTTCCGAAGTTTTCAATTTAAACTTGAATCGCTCACCTTTTGACACATTCAACTATACTATGTATTTAAAATTAGCATCGTTCTACGTCGTTTCATACGGCTCAAAATGCTTCTTATTATTCTTCCTCTTATTGTTATCTTACCTATCACCCCGATTTCGGAAAGATCAGAGAAGACCTGACGCATGCGTAAATACGCAGAAGGTTTTACCTATGAAAATCAGACAGTAGGTTAATTTCTTCCAAGATGTGTACCTAATACCATGTCCATTTCCTTTGATCATTAGCTGTTCGACGTTTGACTTCCTCATTTGCTCAAATTCCACCCTGATCCTTCTGTAGGCTTTGGGGCTTACATCATCAATTCAGTCTGTTGTTATGAGCTTTATACTAGATAATAACTTTCTTTCACAACGCAGCGTATCATTCATCACTCATAATCATCAGCGCCATCTATTATCGACGCAAGAAATAGTTTATTGTTGCGTCCAATCTTGATCCAGAGACTTAGCACTTCGAAGCTTGATCAGCAAATGCTAGTATTCTTAGTGTATTAGATTAACTCGTCCAATGTTGAAGTTCAAAGATCAATTTCTTTGAAATGCGCTGAAAGAATTTTGAAAGTAATATCAATTACCTATTGTCAGTGAGGTGTGGCATAATATTACAAAATATATTTTATGATATTTTTAAAACGCCTCTATTAGTTTCACTCGTGGGTTTGTATGCAGGGCCACCGCTACCAGCAATGGGGCCCGGTACCGATTTTAATGCCGGGCCACCCATGCAGCCCCCCCCCCCCAAATTGCATATTTTCATGCCATCGTTTCAGCACATTTGCAGTTGAAAAAAAAAAAAAAAGCAGCATTTTTTTTTCCCGAAAAACTTTTTTTTAGTTAAGAAAGTGTGCGTCTGATTTTAGTTTCACGTTATTTGTATCGCCAGATGATTTTAAAAAGCGGTACGTTTTCCTTTGCGCAAACGTGTTTCATTCATTAGTGTTTGTACTAGCAATTGTTTCATATTGAGAATCGGCAATGGAAAGCGAGATTTTTTTGATGAAATTATTGACACTATTACTGGAAAAACATGTTCATAACCTTACGGCCCCCCCAAAGCTCGGGCCCCGGTACTAGAGGTCCAGTATTCCCCCCCAAACGGCGGCCCTGTTTGTATGTAACTCTGAATAAAAGACAAAACTCACGTCCTTTACAAACATAAGAGTAATATATTTTTTACTATTATTACTAAAGGCTAAACTATATTATCTATCTCCATATATTATTTCTCTAAGCCGAATCCTATACCCGGTCGAAACTTGCTCATTTCTTTATCGAATTGCAAGAAAATTTATGATTTTGAAGCTTATCCCGCGGGCTATTGACGAAAATTAGACCCACCCTCTAAAAAGTGTCGGTTCGTTTTTTATTCGAACTTCAATTTTTGGGCACAAAATTGACTCTATCTAGCGAAATAATTGTCGTATCGTCTCCATTTTGATTTCATTCGAAAGATTAAAAAAAATGCGTTCTTTAGAACGTTTCTCCGCTTGCGCCGCGTAACGAGAATCTCGAAAATCCACGTTTAAGCGACTTATAAGCGATTGAAGTTTGAAAAAGTTAAATTTTTTGCTCAAACGTTAAAATCGTTACATTGTTGTTCAAATCAATTTTAAATGCGACATTTCAAGCCAAGGCTTAGCTCGGTAAACCTTAATTGTAACTTTTATTGTTTCAAAATACTATGGTAGTTTTGCGATAACGTTAGTATTTAGTTTAGTAGTAGCCTTGGGTATTTGATTTTAATATAGGGTATCACTTTTGTAGTAGTTGTAAAAGTGAACGTGTCTTTGATCTCTTTGAAAAGTTGTCAGAACGACGGCAGTTGATGACGATGTCGTGCAAACGTACAAGATTTTACATTTTTTTTTTTTTTTTTTGCGGAATTCCACACGGGTCGCCTAGTATATATAAAAGAAAGTCGTGTTAGTTACACTACTTATAACTCAAGAACGGCTGTACCGATATGGCTAAAAATTGGTGGGTATTTAGCTTAGAGCCAGGAAAAGGACATAGGCTATAATTTATGTGTGTCAGTTACATAAATAGAAAAACTGTCTTATTGACTAAGCCTTTTTACTACGCCTTTTTTGACACCTCCATGGCTGAGCGACATAAAGCACACGTTCTGGCAGCTACCGGTGCGCAGTAAACAGGTTGTAAGTTAGCGGTGCGTTCAGTGTTATTTGACTTTTTTGTGAAGTAAATTATAAACAAACGCGTTATTTCCTTTAAAACTATATGTGATAAACTGTCAGAAACGATTGTCACTTTAGAGTTTTTAGGCTTCTGAGGCTGAGAGGTAGAGAGCGATGGATGGGATAGCTCCTGCACTGCAGTTAAAGAGGTTGTTCTTCTCACTACTGTTCTATCTTCTATATATATAAAAGAAAGTCGTGTTAGTTACACTACTTATAACTCAAGAACGGCTGTACCGATATGGCTAAAAATTGGTGGGTATGTAGCTTAGAGCCAGGAGACGGACATAGGCTATAATTTATGTGTGTCAGTTACATAAATAGAAAAACTGTCTTATTGACTAAGCCTTTTTACTACGCCTTTTTTGACACCTCCATGGCTGAGCGACATAAAGCACACGTTCTGGCAGCTACCGGTGCGCAGTAAACAGGTTGTAAGTTAGCGGTGCGTTGAGTGTTATTTGACTTTTTTGTGAAGTAAATTATAAACAAACGCGTTATTTCCTTTAAAACTATATGTGATAAGCTGTCAGAAACGATTGTCACTTAAGAGTTTTTACGCTTCTGAGGCTGAGAGGTAGAGAGCGATGGATGGGATAGCTCCTGCACTGCAGTTAAAGAGGTTGTTCTTCTCACTACTGTTCTATCTTCTATATATATAAAAGAAAGTCGTGTTAGTTACACTACTTATAACTCAAGAACGGCTGTACCGATATGGCTAAAAATTGGTGGGTAGTTAGCTTAGAGCCAGGAGACGGACATAGGCTATAATTTATGTGTGTCAGTTACATAAATAGAAAAACTGTCTTATTGACTAAGCCTTTTTACTACGCCTTTTTTGACACCTCCATGGCTGAGCGACATAAAGCACACGTTCTGGCAGCTACCGGTGCGCAGTAAACAGGTTGTAAGTTAGCGGGGCGTTGAGTGTTATTTGACTTTTTCGTGAAATAAATTATAAACAAACACGTTACTTCCCTTGACATTTATATGTGATAAGCTGTCAGAAACGATTGCTCATTCCTAGGATCCCGATAATCCCAACCGATATGCCGTTTGAATTTAAAAGACTTCAATTTCCGATCCGTCTTGCATTTGTCATGACCTTTAACAAATCACAAGGCCAATCCTTAAAAGTTTGTGGTTTTGAATCTAGAATATCACCGTTTCTCCAATGGTCAATTATATGTGGCATGTTTACGGGTCGGAAAACCATCTGTGTTGTTTCTTTTTGCGCCTGATAATAAAACAAAAAATGGTGTGCAACACAAGGTACTTTAGTGAAGAGCAACCTATGTACTAAAATACAGAAACAATAATGAATGATTAATGTAGGTACTTAATTTTTTTTGTATTTTCTAATAATAAAAAACTTAATAAATTCAAAAATTTTCTTATTTATTGCCTTTAAGGCGGAACAGAGTTCGCCGGGTCAGCTAGTTTTAACTATATTACTTATACTAGCTGACCCGGCGAACTCTGTTCCGCCTTAAAGGCAATAAATAAGAAAATTTTTGAATTTATTAAGTTTTTTATTATTAGAAAATACAAAAAAAATTAAATACCTACATTAATCATTCATTATTGTTTCTGTATTTTAGTACATAGGTTGCTCTTCACTAAAGTACCTTGTGTTGCACACCATTTTTTGTTTTATTATCAGGCGCAAAAAGAAACAACACAGATGGTCTTCCGACCCGTAAACATGCCACATATAATTGACCATTGGAGAAACGGTGATATTCTAGATTCAAAACCACAAACTTTTAAGGATTGGCCTTGTGATTTGTTAAAGGTCATGACAAATGCAAGACGGATCGGAAATTGAAGTCTTTTAAATTCAAACGGCATATCGGTTGGGATTATCGGGATCCTAGGAATGAGCAATCGTTTCTGACAGCTTATCACATATAAATGTCAAGGGAAGTAACGTGTTTGTTTATAATTTATTTCACGAAAAAGTCAAATAACACTCAACGCCCCGCTAACTTACAACCTGTTTACTGCGCACCGGTAGCTGCCAGAACGTGTGCTTTATTTCGCTCAGCCATGGAGGTGTCAAAAAAGGCGTAGTAAAAAGGCTTAGTCAATAAGACAGTTTTTCTATTTATGTAACTGACACACATAAATTATAGCCTATGTCCTTTTCCTGGCTCTAAGCTAAATACCCACCAATTTTTAGCCATATCGGTACAGCCGTTCTTGAGTTATAAGTAGTGTAACTAACACGACTTTCTTTTATATATATAGATTGCATGTTGATGTATTCTTCACTATAAGAGCATCTAATATCGTACTTTTTTAGTTTTTAAAACTTTTTTAAAGATTATTTAAAAAAAAACTGGTTTAAGGAAATGAAACGGCAAATACTCGCATGGGTTCTTGTTTAAATATACCCGAGGTTATAATACACATGTAAACCTTTTTTTTCTCCAAGATTTTTTTCCCCTAAAGGTTAATTTATTTACTCATACATTTCACATCCTGATGTAGTAGTTCCTAAAAGTTTACAGTTTGACAATAGGTTTTTCTAACTTTAAGAAGGCGGTTCAGACTTTTGAAAGATTTCTCTTTCCATTATGTAAAGTAATCCCAAGAAAATCCAGTACGTTTAGGTTACTTCAAGCGTTTTTTTTTTCTTTTCCTTCTTTCTTTTTGGGCCAAGGAGCTTCATAACTATACTGTGCCAACTCCAGGTATAAATAACCGTGTTGAAATATTAGTAAAAGTAAAAACGTAATATTTTAAAGCATAAATTGCTTGCGGGCAAGTAAAGAATTTATAAAATTTTATTATTCAACATACCTGGTTGCCATAAGGCAATATCAATTGCTACATAAACTCGTGAAAGAACTTGTGTCATCTGCATAACCAAAACAAAAAGAAATATCGGTATGAAATTGAAAAAAACTTATTTCGAATAAAAATGAAGTTAATCTGCTAAAAATTCTGTACTTTAAAATAATAATGAAGCATAGATGACGTGTTTATTGCTATATTGTAAAAAAACCATATTATGATTCGCAGCAGCAAATCTTAAATCTTTATGACTTAAAAAATCGGATTGGATTTTCTAAGATTGAGCAAAATTATACATTTAATGCTATGGTTTGCAATGCGTTACAGTTTGTCTAGTGCATTTTCCCAGTAAATCAGGAAGGGGCCAGGCTGTACTATAAATGTTTCAAAATTTTCTCTGAAGGTTCATAATTTTTTCAGAGCCCAAACTTTTATTGGGAAGGTTTCTGAAATCTTCAGAAATAGTTCAGGTTAATTTCAGGAATGTTACTAAATTGAAGTGGTAAACTTCTTTGTTCTTTGCCAAATATATTGCTTGCGAACATTTCTCCTTTTTTAAACTTACTTTTATCCAGGAATGATCCTGACTATTTATTACAATGTATATGTAAATGCTTCTACCAATACTTCAAAATGAATTCAATTGTAAACAATTATATTTTTATCTGTATGCTCTACATCATTCAAATTTTCTCTACATCATTTTCACGCGATTCTCAACGTTTTTTAACCCGTTACCGACTAAAGTTTTTGAAAAAAATTGTGGACCGGTAATTTTTTTTTTCGTTTGTCTGCAGAAAACCACACATTTGCGGACCTTTAAACATTGTATTTTTTTCCCAGCGAGATGAAATCCCCCCCCCCCCTTTTTTTTTTGATCAGGAATCGTTAAATACTAGTGAAAAGTTCCACGAACGGCTGAGCGTGTATCTCTTTCAAAAAAAAAAAAATAATAATAATAATAATAATAATAATAAATGAATTAATAAATTTATAAACAAATCTTTACTCGGTGTTAAAGAACCCTTTCGAAAAATATTTGAACGTTAAGAAAAAGATAAGTAATTGTTTTTATAGTTATAAGTAAATATTAAACATTGCTGAAAAATCACAGAAAACCACAACAATTAATGACAAAATAAACGTACAAGATGTCGTACAGGTTATTGTAATTAAGTTTTTTTTTCTTTTTCTTCTTCTAAGGATATTTTTTTAGTATGACAAGCAAAAATTTCTGAGGGCCGGTCAAAATTTCCTGCAAACCGGCGCTAGTCCGCCGGACCACCAGAATCGCTGCTCAATTTTCATGAATTTGTATGCCCGCTAATGTTTTGCGACTTTACATTTTATACATACGCTAGCTTATTACCCGGCATTGCCCGGGTGCTTATTAATACAACATAGCTAATTATAATTGTTTTTTACTTATATTATGCTAAAGTGAAATAGGTGCGCCTTAATCTGATAATTCATTGTTAATCGTAATTCTTGTTGGGAAATAATACTCTTACTTAAAGGTGTTAAATTTTATCAATTAGTATACTCAAAGTCTTATCTCTATTACTCTATCTTTTCAAAATTAAAAGAAAATGGCTATTTTGAGTCAAAAAAATTTGAGCTTTTTGGATTTTTTTCAATTTTCAAAACTACACCTATGTGAACTCTGGTGCATCAAGGAACCTCTGTCCCAAGTTTGATGAAAATCCGGCGAAAACTGTGGATTTGTGTAAGGAACAAGCATACATGCAATTTTATACATATACTAACTTATTACCCGGCGTTGCCCGGTATTACATTATGTTTAACTTATTTCATGCTAAAATGAAATAGGTGAGCCTAAAATTGATAATTTACTGTAATCATAATCTTTGTTGGTAAATATTCTTATTTAAATGTGTTAAATTTTATCAATTAGTATGCTTAAAGCCTTATCTCTATTACTCTATCTTTTCAAAGTTGAAAGAAAAGGTGTCATTTTGAGATAAAAAATTTGAATTTTGAGGTTTTTTGGATTTTTTTTAAAGTTTCAAAATCCCGCTTATAGGAATTCTAGTGCATCAAGGAACCTCAGTGCCAAGTTTGATGAAAATCCGACGAAAACTGGATTTGTATAAGGAACAAATATACAAATATATATATATATATATATATATATATATATATATATATATATATATATATATATATATATATATATATATATATATATATATATATATATACATCCATCCATTTTTACATATGTATAGATATAGATTATTCTTACTGAGTTGTGTAAAGAAAACAAATCTATACCTAATGCACTACTTTGGGTAAAAGATGCTTTCAGAATTAATCCTATTTGAAATCATCTTTAGAAGCACAACCAGAATAGAGGAATGCTTGGAGAATTCTCAAGGGATTATGTCATGTTATATCGCTTCGGGTTAAAATATTTTCATTAGCAAATGCATTAGTATACGCCGAGAAATGAGCACTTTGGGAGCAAGTTTTATGAAATGATAAACATGTGGGGTTGTGAGCATTTTTGCATCCCATAGGAGTAACGTTGGTGAAACAGTTTCTGCATCTCCGTATTACATTAGGTTTCACATTGAGTCAGTGCCTGCATATTTAGCTTCCTTGTTTCCGATTTAAATATACCTTATGATCATTTGCTATAAAGATTAAACAGTGAGATCTCTACGTAAAATTTACTGCAATATTTTTCATCGCAATCGTGGGACCTAAATGATAAGAGAGTTATTTAAAAATTAATGTATATACTACCCTAGCAGCATCATCTCATCGGTCGATGATCAGCCATTCATCGGAACCCGATGAAATTCTCATCGGCCGATGATCCAATATGTCTCATCGGCCAAACAGAATCCGAGCAGCAAAATTCGATGAGTTTTGCTTGAAATACGATGAGATTTGTAGCTATTTACGAGCAGAACAGTCCCGTGCCGATGAATTTCATCGGGAAACTAGATTGGAAGGATATCGCTTTCCGATGAAAAGTAGCTCATCGAAAACCGTGCTCGGATACTGATCGGAACGATGTCATCGTGCGTTACGGGATCAGTTTACGAGGAATTCGATGATCGGCCGAGCAAAATTCGATGAGTTGATGCTACTTGGGTAGTGTGTTTATTGACAATAATAATAATAATAATAATAATAATTTCAATTAACTTATGTTATGGCAAAAAAAAAACATTTTATAAAGTACGGTAAAGTTATTTTTCTTCTTTTTTTTTAAACCAACGAAACTTGGTTTATTGATTTTACGTTGCAGTTCATTACCGTTTCCCCATATAATGCCACTGATTGGTAGCTAGTGAGGTATGTTATTCATTATGGTGTGAGCAAGTAATTCCTAAAGCTAAATTACTGAGGGGGTCAAATTAACGTTAAAGAAATGAATAATATAGCAATTTATTAGTTTTATATGGTATTTAACAGGAATAAAACATTGGGACTAACTTAACCCATTTATGCCCAAGTTTTTTTTAACAATTATTTTCAATTTTTATCTGCTTAAAAGTCTTACTTGGAATGGTTTACATACATTTTAGGCTTAAAATACTTCGCCGTTGCCATATTTATTAAGTTATTTAACGTCCTGTTTATGGGATATTTTGCAGATGTGTGAGCAAAATACGACCTTTCTTGACTTTACTTTTGCAAAGTAACATTACAGAAGGCATCTCTGATCAATTTTAAGCAAATCATTTTAAAATAGTTTCATTTTATGCAAAATAAGCTCGCAAAAAAAAACTTACTGTCTGTGGCTATACCCATGCTGGATCGTTGCTTGGCTGATTTGTCTGAAAATAGCTGTCGATAAATCTGTACCTCAGAACCAGACTAACGTAAGTCCACTTTCGTCATTTTTCGGTAGAGGGGAAAAACGATTGTCGAATACATCGTTTTTCCCCTCTATTGAAAAATGACGAAAGTGGACTTACGTTAGTCTGGTTCTGAGGTACAGAAATAAACTCTGATGTTTAAATAGTGGTCCTAACTGGTTTTCTCAAGAAGAAGGATTATTTAACTTGTGAAAAACAGCTTGAGTAAAATGATATACCCATTAAAGGTTTTTGTACGCCAGTAACTAACAAGAGTCCCGTTTTAAGGCTACTGGGCATAAATGTGTTAATATAAAGTTCTAGCTTTTAGAAACACAAAAAGGGCAGAGAAATAAAAAAAATAAAAAATTTAAAAAAAAAGGTTGAAGAGAATCAATGTTTCAAAACCTGGATAAAATCACATTGTCGTCCCAAGTTATAGCTAATTTATTAATTTTGGTGATATCAATCATTTTCTTTTACAGTAGAGCCTTTTACAGCCTTGCATAATTGAAAAAAAAAACACGTTTGTTACATGCAATATTCCGCCGTTTGTTACGTTTTCTTTGACAGTACATTTTTATTCTGCTAAAAAATAACTTCACTTTCACTGAATTTTCGAGATTTCTAAAAGAAATCAATAGCGTCATATGAGACAACAAACAAACATGCATGCTTCGTAATTTTTTACACGTGTGTTTTTCTGCAACGTCTGACAACAGTTTCAACTATAGAGAAACCATTTCTACAATGTTCAAATTTTAGGAAGCCCATAGCATGAGAATTCCTATTTGACAACAACACATTTTAAGAGGAAGCGTTAATATTGCTAGACTATGAGAGTACATAATGAAATGACTCGAAGCAGTTTAAGTGCAGCAATATGAGGACAAATTTTAGAAAAATATTGAATGGGGCGGTTCAATCGAAAATGGAATTCAAAATTGTTTGGATATAATTTCTGTACCTCAGAACCCGACTTCCGTAAATCCATTTTCGTCACTTTTCAGCAGAGGGAAAAAACGATAGTCGGATGCATGCAAAGAATGGGACTCACGCTCTCTTAATGCTGCTAAATAATTGTGAAGGAATAAAGCAATGAGTAACCACCCCTAAGCAAGGGATAATTTCTTTTCTGCGGGATAATGTTCTTGTGGATTGATGCGGAATAAGATTTAACATACAATGCAGCAAAAAAGTGAACATCGCCATTTTTGGACTTACGACGTTCTAGTTCTAAGGCACAGTATTAACCCATTAATGCCTTGCGTCACTTTTTAGGGACGGTCCAAAAAAGGGTCTGAATTTCCCCAAAATGAACATTTCAACCAAATAATAGTGTTCAATTAGTACCTTGGTATTGTTTCAATTCGTTATTAACAGTTTGCAGCACATAACCATTGTAATGTGTGTTCTGTAGCAGTTTTAATATGACCTTTATCAAAAATTAACATCGTTCACAATCTTAAGAAAAAAAGCTAAGTTTTCAAAATTATTCCCAGCTTCCCAGTTTATGTTAATTGCTGATTTTATTTATTTTTATGAAATGTCTTTTCAAATATTATATCGTAGGCAGAAAAAAATTTTGGTAAAAAAAGTATGTACCCTCTGGGGTCTATCGCAACTTTTAAGGGACGATTTTTCTTTCCTTAATCAAAAAAAAATATATATATTATTTACATAATATTATTTTAAATTATTTTTCCTGTCCATTAAACACTGTTTGTAACCAGTATTCAAAATATTTTTAGAAAAAAAAAATGTCAGGCATTTATGGGTTAAGAGCCCACCGAAATGCTCCAACCGCACAGGAACCCACTACATGTATTTCACTGCCAACAAAGTCAAATAAGTATTAGAAATTGTCAGGTATTATACTATTTTTCAACGCATTCGGGTGAGAGAGCAAAAACTGTGACAAAGACAGATATGAAGTTAAAAATGCAAGACAACGTGTCCAAAAGAACAAAAAAAAAATGTTTAAAAAGAGTTAGAAAACTCTAATAAATAGCTATTTCGGGGCTAATATAAATGAAGCCCCATCATCTTTTGCACTGATAATGGGGCTTCATTTATAATAGCCCCGAAATAGCTATTATTAGAGTTTTCTAACTCTTTTTAAACATTTTATTTGTACTTATGGACACGTGGTCGTGCATTTTTAACTTCATTAATTGTACAAAGTTTTCGACTGATTTTCTTACAAAGACAGATATGTTTTAAAACAGAAAACTACCATACTGGACACTTTTGCCGATAATACAACAAAATACGGATCCGTTTTTTTTATGATTCTTATTACATCAATGATATCCCTTTACAAAAAAGATTCAGAGTTACTTTTCTTTCCTTATCATAAACGATTTTGTTCTCACTTTATTTTCGGGTTTTATTTTATGTATTCATATATGTATTTGTTAAAAATAAAACAGCTTTTATATACCCTTCTGCATCAAAACCGATGTATCCCTCCAATTTAAAAAACAGCTCCTCAAGTGCTACTTTATGCAGCAACGTACGAATATTTCTTATTCAAAATGAGAAAAGAAGACTTAAAATGCATATAATATGATGATACGTGCCGCAGAATATAATATTTTCCCTCAAAAATGTATTGAAAATTTTTAAAAAACGTCGGCGTTTCAAGTTCTTCCAACCATAAAGAACGCAAATCGAATTGAAAGAAATCGCTTCATAAAGTCTCAAGAACTGAATATCACTATATATTACACTGTATAACGTGGTTAACGTACTGACAAAAGATATACGCTCTTCACAGGTATAACTTTAAAAATGCAGGAAAGTGAACCCCTTTCTTTTTTTTCTTGCAGTATTCTTGCTATTTTCACATTCTGTAATGGGAAGGATACGTGTTGAAGATGTTTTTTAGATATAGGAGAATTTCACTTGTTTAAAATAGAAAGTTTCGATTTTCCGAAAATGAAATATCATACCTATGAATAAAAGTAATCTGAAATACATAAGCATCACAGTGCTAAACCAAAAAAAATGGATTAAAAGTAAATATACAGGGTGTCCACTCCTATCGTGGACCAATAGCTAATTTTTTAACCGTTAGAGATAAGCATATAGTTCATTTAGGAAAAAATCTCTAAATTACGAAAGGAATTTTTGGTCTATTCAATGTTTTTCAAAAAATCAAATTTTGAAAGACGTCAAATATTTCATGACGTCATCGGTGGAGCGATCTCTCGATGACGTCATGAAATAATGCAAAATCTTGATTTTTCAAAACGTCATAACTCGGTCAATTTTTGTGGTAGAAGAGTGATTTTTTTTTTAGTTTTAAACGTTACAGTGTCAAGAATGTTTTACTAAACATGATTGATAGGACTGGGGGGCTGTATAAAAATTTAAATTTCGTAACTCTTTCAAAATTTGATTTTTTGAAAAACATTGAATAGACCCAAAATTTTGTTTAACTATTTTTAAATTTTATTTAAATTTGTATATTTATATTCTTATATATATATATATATATATATATATATATATATACATATATATATATATATATATATATATATATATATATATATATATATATATATATATATATATATATATATATATATATAAATCATTTTGTGCATAAATCTTCCCATTCGTATCATGTCTCCGTAATCGAAGTGTCGCCAATATTTAAATTGAACTACTTATACCAAACCCTCATCCAAACAGAAAGTTTCACGAAAGTTACCTTCAAGCACAGCCTTGTTAATAGGCATCTAAATATTTACCTAATTATTCCTTGTTTAGAGGAGAGACGTTAAGCAGAAGATAATAGGTCTTTTAATGACCTTGATGGAACGCGCTAACTTCGCAAAATAAGGCGCAAGTATTAGGAGACTTCGCATTTATTTGACAATTAGCGTTTAGTTTGGGAGGATAACAGGGAGCTTTAAGGAAATACTTCGGGCAGCGCGGGGAGCAAAATTACTTAAATTGAGATTTGTTGTTGATAGAAGATATTAATTTTCGGTTGTTGAGACGAATAATAAAGAGGGGAAAATTAATGTTGAAAGTTTTAAACAGCATTTCTATTCGTTATTGATGAATATATAAAAGAAAAAAAAAAGTATATGTTGTCGTTTATGATTTATTAAAAAGAAAAAAGCGTCCTAATTATTTTGTTAGAATCGGAATAAGTTTTTAAATAATAACGGTCTTTCGAGATGTGGTTAATTTCTGTTTTAACCAAACAAAGCTTGTTTTATTTTAAAGCCAATTTATTACAATCAAAAAGATTAAGTGCACAGTCTAAAGCTTTGAGAAGGCTGAATATACTCATCTCTTGTATTTTCCTTCACTCTCAAGCGATGAAGCTACTGTAAAAAGCATTGCCTTTAAGGATTTATTTAGTTTAAAACTTAATAGTAATATTTCTGAGTAATGTTTTCGGATAGTTACACATCCTCAATTGCTTTCCGCAGATGAAGACATTGCTAAAAATATAATTCTATAACATCAAGCTTTCTGAAGATACACTGGGTGATAGAACATATATCCACGACTTTTCACCAAAGTAAAGGATACAATAGAAAAAGATTCAGCAACCATCAACAAGGGTCTACGACTTCTAAGCAATTATTCATGACAGCCTTCTTAGTGAGGCGGCAATTTGAGGCGATGATCTAGTTCACATTTAGTAGAGCAGCATTAAGCCAAATTTTGGGCGAATTGTGCACTTCGAGGTAAAAGCAATTCTTGTTTTCGAACCTTTTTTGAACGTTTTTAGGCACGGAGGCATTCGCTGTAAGGTTTGAGTAATATTTTACCAGCACTTGAAATTTGAATCGATTGCAACGATTTTTCCGCCTAATTATGTATCTTTTTCGATATTTTTTAGTTTTTGTTGACGCTGAATGTAATGCTTTTAAATAGCGAACGTGGAGAATACATCCTGCAATGAAAAATTAACTTTTAAATGATCAAAAATAAGGAAAATGCTGATTTTTCAGTGATGACAACAGTGCAAAAATTAAAATTCTTCTTCGAATACTCTATAAAATACACAGATACAATCGAATCGAAATGTTCATAGTAAACTTTGCGTTTTAAACTAAAAACATCCACTTTTTTTGTCTAAAAAAGGGGGGTTTTTTCCGCAGAATAACAAAAAATCAGTTTTGCCGCCCATGCATTTGTTCGAACTAGAGAACCTATATACTATAGGTTCTCTAGTTCGGACAAGCTCGAGCATGAGTGAGCTCTTCGTTATTTTAAAGCAACGCTCTATTATTGTTGTTCACCGAGTTTTTCTGCAGTGTTATTTATTTGAGTTTCGAGCTTTTCAGTGTCATCGTGTATTAATCAGTGTGTTGTACTCCTGAAAAGAATATATTGCGAAGAAGTGAGGTAAGGAAGAAAGTTTCCAGATCGTGTCTGAAATTTTGATAAATGAGTAACCTAATTTATTCATATTGTACTGCATTTTATCCGTTGCTTCAAGAGTGTTGTCTTAATCTTTTGTGTAACTTCCAAAAAATCTTTTAAACAAGTTTATGTCGGTCGAACTACTCTCGCCTATAGTTAAAGATAATGGTTTTGGTAAAAGTGTTGTTTTACTAAAGCAATTCCAAAACCGAAAGTAACCAAGCAACTTGCTGTTTCGATTCCACAAAGCAGCTGATTTAATAAAGCGGCTAATTCAACAAAGCTGGATTTAATTGTTTTTGCTGATTTGATTCAAACTAAAGCGGTTTTTTCAACGATTAATTCAATCAACTGGAGTAAACTGTTAATGCTTTCCTTGGTTACAGCAGGCACATTGAAATGATAAATAGATAAACCTACATGTATGTTGTTCATTTTCAGAAAGACATACTATTTCTTCAGTAAGTTATAGGAGAGTTAGTAAACAGGAGATTTCAATGTTTCTAAGCTATGCTCTGCACTGAAGTATAATCTACTTAAAATCATAACTGTCCCTTTGAAAACGGGACTTATAATCACTATAACCATTACCTCTCTATTGAAACTCAGTTCCACGATTTTAGATTTTGTTGACATCGAATGAACAATTTAATGTTGCACTTTATTGTTTGGGACTGATGCGAAATTTCATTTTTTTTCTACAGGTCCGTTTCAAGCAACCGCTATGAAACGCACTTTTAAAATAGTTTCTGATGAGCAAGAAAGTTCGCAATCTTTGACAACGGATTGGGCCCTCTGCTTTCTTTGTCAAAAAAAGACAGAAGTCCCTTTAATCTGTCCGGCAAACTCAGGGAGAGAATCGACTAACTACGAAATGCTTAGCAAGAACCTAATCGAATTTAGTAACTTGCACGCTTTGCCCCCTCTCTGAAACTGCAAAGAATGAGTAACGACGGTAATGATATCGTGAAAACATTGGTTTCCGAAAAAGCAAAATTCCACAAGTCTTGTAGACTCAAGTACAATAACACAGAGTTGAGCCGTGCTAGAAAGCGCTCCCTTTCTAGCAGTAATTCTGGTGACGATAATTCTGCTATTGAAGAGAAGTTCACGAGATCTAAAACTACAAAAACTTAAGACATTAAAGTTTTGTGCTTTTTCTGCGGTGTTGGTGCCCGAAATTCTCAACGTCTGCACGAGGTTCTCCAAGATGATACCAATCTTTGACGGAGTTGCTAGGGGATACACTCCACCCTAATTTGTTCCCATTTTTTCACGAGATTGGCTTCCTGTCTCTTATTTAGTGTTTTTATCTCTGTTATTTTGTTTGTTTCGTCTTCGTTTTGTAATGTGTTTCGGGTTTTACTCAATTTTTTGTCAGTTCTTTCTTTTGCTTGATTAAATTAAATTTTAAACTTCATATATGTCAGTTTTGAAAATGGTTTTTTAAATATTAAAAAGGTTTATAGGTGATTATTATTTATTATGCGTTTGTGATTGTAGTCAAAATCCCTTGACAGTTCTTTCTTTCTTTCATCCTATTATTTGACATTTTTAAATTTGTATGTGTGCAGTTTTGAAATGTTTTTAAAATTTCGAAGTTTAATATCCATTATATTTTAGATAATTCTAGTCCTGACATCTCTTCATTTTTTACATAAAACCATCGTTTGGCGCAGTATAGCCTCTTGCGCCAATAAAATCAATACAACCAACCAACCAACCAAAATGATACTGATCTTCATATTAGACAATGCGCTGACATTTTTCAGGATCAGGAATTGATTGCGAAGTTGAGTTTAGGTGATCTCATGGCTCAAGAGGCAAAATATCATCCTAAATGTTTGAGTGCTCTATATAACAGAGCAGCGCGTGTGAAGAAAAGCTGTGAAGATTTAACGTCTAATCAGCAGTCAAGGATCCTTAGCAGAGCGTTTGCCGAGCTGATAGATTTTATAAAGTCTTCCTTTGAAAAAGAGAACGTTGCTGCGCTAATCCGACTGCGAGACGTTGTCAAGATGTACGAGAATAGAATGCAAGCCTTTGGAGGAGAACCCTCGCGTATTCAGTCATTTAGACTGAAAGAAAAAATCTTAAACTATGTACCTTACCTAACAAGCCATACGCAAGGTAGAGATATAAGTTTTGCAAAATCTCAAGACGTTGGAGAATCTCTTCGTCGTTCTTGTGATCAAGATGCTGAAATAGAAGCTTTCATTTTGTCAAGAGTTGCCAATATATATTTCGAAGAGACTTGAAAAATCAGGAAAGCTATACATTTGACGGGAAATTTTCAGAGAAATGTCAGGAGGAATCAGTTCCACAATCTGTTCTAACTCTGCTATCAATGAAACTGCACGGAATTAGCATTGAAGAGAATACTGAAGTCACTTAGACTGTTCTGACTATCGGACAATTAGTTGCTTTCAACACAAATCAAAAGCCCTCAGGAATTCTCAGGCATTCTAAAAAGAAATAAACGCCTCTACCGATTTTCGTAGGGTCCTAAATTCATGAAAAAACTAGAAGTAAGGAAATGATAGAACAAATGTATTCTCTTGGTTTATCCGTCTCCTACGACAAAATTCTAAAAAATTCTACTAGTTTAGGGAATTCTGCCATTGATTATTATAATAATGTAGGAGTTGTCTGTTTAACATCGTTGGTCAAAAATGTTTTTACGTTGTCAGCTGTGGATAACATTGACTAGGGATGCACCGATAAGCAAATTGGCCGATTACCGATTACCGATTAATCGGCTTTTGATAATCGGCCGATTAATCGGCTAAGCCGATTAATGATAAAGATGATTGTTTTTAATACTACCAATTTCACCATCACTTTTTTTCTTTCTTTTTCAATTTCGATTTTAGAAATAGTAACTTATTTCTGAGAAAGATTTTTTTTTCCAGTTTTAACAAAATAATTTCAAAACTTTATCCAATTTTTTAGAACCAATTTTCATATTATTTTCAATAATATTACATTAACACATTGTTAATTACGTTAACTAGACATGAAAATTCAAAACAAGAAATTAGGCGGAGTCTGTGGTGAGCACTCTAATTTAGGAGTGCTTTTAATTGAAATTTTTCAATTATTAGTAACAATTTAATTCAAGACTTTTGTTCTTTGTAAAAATTAGGGGTTATCTAAAAGCACTATGCTAAGGAGAAAAGTATCGACACATGAAAAATGTTGCAACATTTTCTACGTGTATATTTATTCAAAATAGGAAAATTAATTCATTAAAAACTTTATATCAACTGTGAGGATTATTATTACTGTTAATGAAATTGTTCATCATAGTTTCTTAGTGAATGTATACTTTAAAAAATTATATTTAAAATATTTTTTTCGCCGATTAATCGGTACAATTTTGCCGATTATTAATAATCGGCAAAGTGGCCGATTATGGCCGATTAATCGGTATTGCCGATTAATCGGTGCATCCCCAACATTTGACCATAATTCCGTCTTACGACTAAGTGCAATGAGCTCCTTCCCTGGGACAGGCAATGCACTGTTTCATTCACCATGTTCCACTAATAACACGAGTAACGCGATTCAGACAGGACAACTTCATCTCTGTACCTCAGACCAGAGACTAACGAAAGTCCATTTTCGTCATGTATTTGCAGTAGAGGGGAAAAACAATGTATTCGACCAGTCCGTTTTTTCCCTGTAAACGAACAATGAACTCGAAAATGGACTTACGTTAGTCTGGTTCTGAGGTACAGAACTGTTCCATTGATATATCATCAGGAAAGAAAATGCGACTTCTTCCTGACAGTTATTCAACAGTGCTCCCAGTTCCTGAAATTAGGAAAACTCCGGCTATTCCAACTATTCCCAGCCTAAAACATCCTGCGCGTGAAGACACCCCGCCTCAAGAAGAAGTTTATTGGTATAACGCGGTGAACAATTTTATCCGAAAATTAATGTCTGACGATATTGATCAGGTAACTCAAGACGACAAGTGTTTGTAATGGGCAGCATTCCACAACCAAAATCTTCTCAGATTGGAAACTGAAGTTTGCAAGTCGGTTTTATTGCCCTTTTTTCCAGAAGAATCTAAATCAGTAACGATGATGCGCCATGCAATGGGAGTAATTGAAAGTTCCATTCATTTCCTCAACCCTTTACAAGTTCCTGTAACGGCTTGTTGCCTTAAATGAAAGTCAATCAAATGTACTGCATTTCAATGACCATTTTTTACTTGTAGAGTAGGAATTTCTGTTGTTATATTATCAACATTTGGGCAATTCCAGGCAAAATGGGAACTCGGTGTTAAAAAAAATGTTGAAAAATTGTTTTAATTTTTTTTCTACGTTCTCTATATTGATTGAAGTTTACAAATTAGAACAAGGTAACTTCAGGTGAATCATTTTCTTTTTGTAAGAGAACTTGTTCTATGAGCTCACAATCTTGTAAAAGTCTTTCTCTGCTAGACACAATTTTAAACGAGCATATTTTATTGGTTTAGCCTGTTTCCACAATTTAATTGCATTTTTTCCTGGCAGATTTATTCGATAAGAAAACAATTATTAATAGTACATTTTGAAATTTATTCTTAAAATAATTTTTTTAAGTAGTTTTTAAACCATTAAATTTTGTGTAACGTGAGTCACGAAAACTTAATTTTTTTAATATTTCCAAATTTTATAGCTTATAAATGAATTTTTTTTCCTGTTTCTCCTACTTATGTATATTACAAAAAAGAAATTATAGGCCAATTTAGAGTTTTTTGCTTTTTTATTCAAAAAATAAGGATGTTTATTTTGTAACGTGAGTCACGCGAAAAGTGAGTTACAGCCAATACAAGCTAATATTAACTTCTTAAAAGTATTTAATGTGCCCTAATGGTATTTTAGGGTCTAAAGGGAGGGTTAGCACTTGTACACACCTATATATAATTAATAATACTGATGAAATTAAATATAAATAGCGTAATTTTAATTCTTTTAGTGTTTTATAATCTTTCAATTAGTGCACTGGGTCCCTGTTTTGGCCCTCAGCTTTCCAATGTGTAGCATGTGTTTATGCATGCACATATTTTTCTTCCGTATCTAAGAAAGGTTTTTCATTCCAGTAAAAGAAATTTTTAAAATATTTAACGAGTAACCGCAGAATGACAGAAAAGGTGCCGAGAAAAATTGAAGCAAGAAGGGAAGTACATTGCATGTAAACAGAAACATTGTCTCTGGATGAAAGAATGTCTAACGAGAAAAGTCGAAAAGCTAAGGATATTGTCTCTAGCAATTCAATATAAGCTGAAAAATAAACATATGAAACTTTCAAAGGAAATTTTGGCTAAATTCAAACTTCTTAAATATCGCTTCAACAAGTATACAAATATGTAAATACACTAAGGAAGACTCGCCAAAACAAGGAGAAATTCCGTTAATTCACCTCACAGTTAAACTGTAGTCATAAGTGAGTTACTCAATACTCATCCGTAAATGTAATATACATTTGAAAAGAAGATTTCAATGTCCACCGAACTCATGCTGAAAAAATTATTTATCCCAAGAAAATCTAAACGAAAATGATTTAAAAAATTAGCTTGAGCGAGAGAAAAAAAATATATATATACATATAAAATTGGAACATAAGAGAAATTTTAAAAAGCACGGTCAACATCTCACTTGCTCTTATTTGAGATGCTTAAAATTTAATTATTCATCAGTAGTGGATGAGAAAAGTAAGTACTTTGAAGAGCCTACTTCTGACAGCAGTCAACTAATTTTACAGCCATTATGCAACATTAAATGTTATGATTGGTATCAGATGAAATGTAATGGTGTGTATAGTATCCTGTAAAAGTTTTCAGATGTATGAATTGAGAATTTGAAATCAGTACAATGCAGCCACAGAGAAAATACGGGAAGTAGTATAAAAAAAAGACAAACATATGTTTTGGAAAATTGAATTGATGAATCCACTCTGTGACCGTTCAGAGGGGTTAGATGGCAGCTGCTAAGGAGAATTTTAACACTAGGTCTATGGGACAAAAAATTCGTGCTGCGAAAAATTGGCCGTTAAGAGTGGTGGCCGCTTTGTAAAAGTGACCGCTCGGAGAGGTTTTACTGTATTTAAAACTGATCAACTAAAGAAAACAAGCCATTAAGCATTAATTTTAATTGAATTTAGGTGAAACCTCTACACAAATTTTTCAAAATAAGATGTAAAGTAAAGGACTAAAACGGAGATGTAACGTGAGTCACGAAACTATGTAACGTGAGTCACACTCAAAATATTGATTTACTTAATTAGTGACTGCAGAATGAACTTTATTTTCGTATATATCATAACTTAGAAACATATTTTGTGCCATGAAGAGCAGTTTTTGAATTTTGTTATTCTGAAAGAGCAGGAATCTTAGGTTTTTAATTACCCAAAAAACTTGAGTTCCTTTTTTTTGTAACGTGAGTCACGCTGTTAATTCAGGTTGAAACACCATCTATTTCTGTTGAAATTTAAAATGCTGACGTCCACAGGTTCTCACTGCATCCCAGATGACTGTCAACAGCTTTATTTAAATCAGGCATGGTATTTCTTTGATATATATAACATTTACTTTTGTAAAATCACGTCAAATTGTAACGTGAGTCACGTGGAATTGCCCATTTCATAACGAAAGTAAAATTCCCTTCCCGCGTGAGTCAAGAACTGTATCCTCCAAAAGTATTGTGTTAAATGCCCTAAATACATTTTTTTAATTACCAGAAGTTAACAGACTTAAACAGAGGATAGCAGAGGGTTTAATTACGTTAAAGATCTCGCATATAACTGAAGCCGTTAGCGGCGTATTTGCGAAAACCAAAATCCGCGTTCATTTTCTCTCTTAGTTTAAGTAAGTAATTATCTTTTTAACCATTTATTTTTAAGGAAGGCAGTGTACACTATAAATTTAACTTTAAGTTCAATTTATAGTGCACTAGCTTATTTCCCGGCTTTGCCCGGATTCTTATTAATACAACATAGCTAATTATGATTGTTTTTAACTTATTTCATGCTAAAATGAAATAGGTGAGAATGTAATTGATAATTCATTCTTAATCGTAATCTTTGTTGGAAAATACTCATATTTAAATGTGTTAAATTTTATTAATTTGTATGCTTAAAGGCTTCCCTAGCAGCATAATCTCATCGGCAGATGATCGGCCATTCATCGAAACCCGATAAAATTCTCATCAGCCGATGATTGGATTCGATGAGTTCTCATCGGGAATTGCTCCAATATGTCTCATCGGCCAAACCGAATCCGAGCAGCAAAATCCGATGAGTTTTGCTCGAAATACGATGAGGTTTGGAGCAATTTACGAGCAGTGCAGTCCCGTGCCGATGAATTTAGGCTCAAATTTGGAAGCTCGGCTTATTTTCATCAGGAAAGTTGATCGGAAAGATATCGCTTTCCGATGAAAAGTAGCTCATCGAAAACCGTGCTCGGATACTGACTGGAACGATGTCATCGCGCGTTACGGGATCAATTTACGAGGAGTTCGAAGATCGGCCGAGCAAAATCTGATGAGTCGATGCTACTTGGGTTATCTCTATTACTCTGTATCTTCAAAATTGAAAGAAAATGGCCATTTTGAGGCAAAAATGTGAATTTTAAACTTTTTGGATTTTTTTCAAAATTTAAAAAACCCACATATATGAGTTCTAGTGCATTAAGGAACCTGTATGCCAAGCTTGATGAAAATCCGTCGAAAAGTGTGGCTCTGTGTAAGGAACACAGAGCCACACTTTATATATATATATATATATATATATATATATATATATATATATATATATAGTATATATATATATATATATATATATATATATACATATGCAAGATGGAAAAATATTAAACTTTTGCGAATTAACAAGCGCTTAATAGCAGCTTAATATCAATAGCAAATAATATATGGAAGTTGAAAAAATTGTCCCTTAAGTGTCGAAAGATGCATAAATTGGAAAAAACAACAAAAGAACAAATTGAAATTTTAACAAACATTTAAAAAATTTTTACGAAACAAATTAAACAAGTAAAAAGAACATACATGGGTAATGTGCTGCCTAATCTTCAGAGAGCAGGAGCAGCGGTTAGAATATTTTTAACTTTGTAGGTTTCAAAAGAGGTAGGCTATCAACAAGTCAGCTGATTTATTATGATATGGAATAAATGCATATGATATGGAATAAATGCATAAAATTTAGAATATTTGAATCAGTAAAATTGAAATTTTATGTATTTTTTGTATTATTTAAGTTGTGATTGAATAAAATGAGATATGCTGACAAATTAAATAACCACCCCCCTGCTCTTGGTACCAGAAAGCAGGGGGGGGGGTGGTTATTTAATTTGTCAGCATATCTCATTTTATTCAATCACAACTTAAATAATACAAAAAATACATAAAAATTTCAATTTTACTGATTCAAATATTCTAAATTTGATGCATTTATTGCCATATCATAATAAATCAGCTGACTTGTTGATAGCCTACCTCTTTTGAAACCTACAAAGTTAAAAATATTCTAACCGCTGCTCCTGCTCTCTGAAGATTAGGCAGCACATTACCCATGTTTGTTCTTTTTACTTGTTTAAATTGTTTCGTAAAAAATTTTTAAATGTTTGTTAAAATTTCAATTTGTTCTTTTGTTGTTTTTTTCCAATTTATGCATCTTTCGACTATATATATATACTAGCGGTACCCGCACGGCTTTGCCCGTGGTATAAAATTAAAAGTTCATTTGTAAAAAAATGATATAGCAGAAAAAAATACTCTATTTTAGTTATAATTCAACTATAATTCCTTCAAAGTATGATATAAAAATTTGGTATGGACCCTACACTACTTCCTTTTACGTGTAAATTTCTTAGTAGATGCCTTAAGTGCTAAAATAGTGCTTGAAGTGAGTAAGATAACAATTCAAACATTTGCATCCCTAGTTTGCCACGAAACAATGCAAAAAAATGTTGCACAATGATTAATCTCCTAAATATCGCCGATTTTAACATCATTCAGTAGATTTTTCGCAAAATATCGCCAATAGCGCCAAATTGAACCCAAAAAAATTTTTTTTTCGCTAAATTTATTGCCAACTTGGCGATATGTCGCCAAATTGGCGTCAAACACTTGGTGACCAAAAGCTTGGCGAGATATCGCCAAGTGGTCGCGCCAATTCATATCACTTTGGTCTGCATTAAAGCCCTGATTACCCCATAAAAGGGGTAAATCACGCCCTTGGGGACATTCGAATGCAACCCCAAAGATAGGTGCACAAAAATAAGCCAAAGGAAAAAATAAGAAAAATTTTGTTGCTCACAGAAACCAACAGAAATCTTACCAAAGTTTAAAAGAAGAAGAAAGTTTTCTTTCCTAACTTCAAAAACAAAATAATACATTTTCCGAAATGACATACTTTAGAAAGAACGTTGCAATATCGCAATAAGATAGAAGTAAATATACTGAAATAGAACTGAATGCCAAATTGTAAAAAAGTCGCCAAAAAAATAATTTTTAATATTGTCTTTCATTATTTATTAAATGCAATTATTGCTGCAAATTACAGTCCAACAATAAATAATCACATTGCAAAAGTATATTTGGAGCAATTTTTTCTTTTAAACTCAATTGATCCTAAAAATTTGAAGTATTAGTCATAGAAATTTCGTGCATTATTCTTCACAATGATAATAAAAAGAATAAACATCGACAAAGATCAACCAGCAAACGATAAATTAAAAGCTAAATTCGTTCACTCAAGCCATTTGCTGCAATTTATATTGAAATAAATTAATAATGAAGTAAAATATGTTTTGCAGACGATAAATTTAGAATGGTATCCTGTATTTTAAGGAAAGGACTCGATTTCTCATTTGATTGACAGGTACCATCTTATCACGGTTTTTAATATTTCATTTGACTAATTTTAATAAGGCTTGGAGTTTGGATTGTTACAAAAACAAATACATTTTTAAAATTATTAAGGGAAAAAGAACGAAATAAAAACGTAACCATGGTAACAACATGAAAAGTTGATTTCCGTTGATAAAATAATTCATTCTAATTTCATCTCTATTTTCAAACAAATTTTATTCGCGAGCAAAGCCATTTTAGAATCGTTTGGCTTGCTTTACTGAAGGTAAGCCTTGAATTTCGGGATTCTAAAACCAATTGTTACAGCTCTCCTGATGATCGTAGAAACTTCGAAAAAACGTCATTTTGTGCAGAAAATTTCAAGCTTTCGAATGACATAAGACTTGAAAATGTGTATGGAATATTTCTTCCCTATTTTATCGAATTTCCTCTAAGAATTCGAATAGAAAAAGAACGAAATGGAATGTTCGAAAAAACGCTTCGAGGTGCAAAACTACATGCTACAAACTAATTTTGTGCCAAGTGGCATGAAAATCGACCGAACGGTTTTGGCGCTACGCGCGTAACAGACAGACAGACAGAAAGAAAGAAAGAAGGACAGACAGAACCACCTTCAGCTTTATTATTAGTATATATATATATATATATATATATATATATATATATATATATATATATATAAATATATATATATATATATATAAATATATATATATATATATATATATATATATATATATATATATATATATATATATATATATATATATATTATATATATATATATATATATATATATATATATATATATATATATATATATAAATATATATATATATATATATATATAAATATATATATATATATATATATATATATATATATATATATATATATATATATATATATATATATATATATTATATACATATACACACATTTTTATGTTTTTAGATTTTGATATATATTTCCTTACTGTTCCTTATTATGAGCAAGGGAAAAAAATAAAGCTGCCTTTTACAGCAAAAATACCTACGTTTCCCGGGATTACATGGTCAACATCGTGAATAAAAGTTGTGACAAATGAAGCATATTCAACATTAAGACTTAAGAAAGGAACAAGAAGTTCTGTCAAGAACTAAACGAGCCTACTTTCCCGCACATCGACATTGGCATTCTAGCATCTGATCATTATTCTCTTGATTATCTGAGACTAAAAATTATGTCAAACATACCTTTTTAGCACTTAAAGCTGATTTCTAAAAGCAAAATATACCCCTCTCATCAGATGTACACATAAAAAGTAAATAAATGAATAAATTAAGTTTTGTCGCACCTTTTAAAGAATGTAACTGTTACAGTTCTTCTGTAGAAAAATTCCCAAATTGTTTTCAAAAAAAAAAAAATAATAATAATAATTAAAAGTACAAAGTACATCAAAACACATTTTATAGAAGAAAGAAAAAAAAAACTCGTCCGTTGATAAAATGTCTCGAATTTCACTTTTAATTCGTTGCCAGTTGTTAAATATAAATAAAGAATAAAATGCTCTCGTGAGTGAAACATTTTTGTTACAAAAAAAATCGTCTGCCAAAATAATAATAATAATAATAATAATAATAATAATAATAATAATAATAAATAAAATAAAACAAATGAATAAATAAACAAAAAATCGTCTGCACAGTCATTTTTTTTCTGAGCCTGCATATCCGCCATGTTTGCGGAGTCGGAGTCGGAATCAGAGTCCTCACAGAAGATTATTCAGAAAAGTACTTTACAAACATTATTTATCAAAACCATTGTAGCAACTTCATTTAAATACAGCAGTCAAAATATAAAACAATTATTAAAACTCCAAAACTCATAGAATGTAGTAAACTTTAAAATCAATAGTTAAAAACATAAAAATTGAGGAATCAGGGCAGCAAGCCGTGGATCGGCGATTGTCCGAGATGCAATTCAAAACAAGTGAACGTGAAAATTCCTTTCCTATATAATCCAAATTTGGGGTTACACCTTTTGTACTCTCGCCAACTGGCGGGAACACTTTTCCCTATTTGGCTGCCTCTCGCAGCGCTAAATGAGCCGCTGCACCATTTTTTTACAAAGTTAGTTTGAAGGAAATCTGACTTTAAGTTCCGGATCAACGTGCAACTAAAATTCCCCGTAGGCGCTAATGTTAAATTTTTTTCTGAACGGTTCGATATTGAACGAAAAATGATTCAAATCAAAAAGCGAAATATGGGAAGGAACCTCTCCGAGATCTTTCAAACAAAAAAAAGTTTATTAAATTCGGATAGTTCACTCAGAAGTTATTAGGTGGGAAAAGGTTGCTTGAACGGTTCAATGTTGAACGAAAAAATGTTCAAATTGAAAATTTAAATACGGTAATGAAGTATCCTTGCAGAGATCCTTCGAACAAAAAAAAAAAGTTTATTTAAATCGGACTGTTCACTCAAAAGTTATCAGGGGTGACAGCTTGCTTGAGCGGTTAAATGTTGGACGAAAAATTGTTCAAATCGGAAATGTAAATTTAATCGGTGGAGCGATCTCTCGATGACGTCATAAAATAATGCAAAATCTTGTTTTTTTCAAAACGTCATAACTCGGTCAATTTTTGTGGTAGAACAGTATTTTTTTTTTTTAGTTTTATACGTTACAAGTGTCAATGAATGTTTTCATAAATATGATAGCATAGGACAGGGGGGCTGGATAAAAATACCTAAAGTTCGTAACTCTTTCAAAATTTGATTGTTTGAAAAAACATTTGAATAGGACCCAAAATTCCTTTCGTAGTTTAGAGATATTTTTTAATAAATCGAACTTATATGCTTATCTCTAACGGTTCAGAAATTAGCTATTAGTCCACGATAGGAGTGGACACCCCTGTCTATATTTCGGATCTCTCGAATAACGGCTCTAACGATTTTGATATAAAATTCTTGTATTTAGATAAAGTTCGGGTTTTTAGAGTTCATCTACATCGGTTTGTTTTCCTGGTTAAAAACGCGAGATTTACGCAAAAAAACCCCCGTTTTTTGTACCTTGCATTAAAAGTGTTGAGAAGCTTTTGCCTTCGCTATTTTCTTTGTGATTACTTTCATTGTTACTGTTTCATAGAAACCACTTTAGTATGTATACAATGGTTTTCTATATTTTATCACATTTCAGCCTTAAAGTTAAATTATGTGTTACTGTTGAGCAAACGACGTTTTGGCAAGCGCGTTAGAACATTGTATTGTTTTAGAAAATGATAAACAGAAGAGCGCATCAAAATAAAGTTGGACCTTGGTCTGGTTCGATAAGAACAAAGCGCTTCTTCAGGGCCCCATCCCGGTCAAACCACGAGTTGTGGGATGTAGGGGGGACCCTGGAGTGTTGATGTGAGGTGAAAGTCAAAACCAAAAGAACTATATTGCGTACTGGTAAGAATCAGTGACGTCAGCAACTATCGTCATCAAACCGCGTCCCGGGCCTTGCGACGTCCAAATAAATATGAAATGAAATGAAGAATGAAATTTACTTTCGGCGTGATTTTACGGTGCGCAGCGTTTAAATAAGGTTATGTTTCTTCACAAAAATTAACCGGCTGTTTTAAGTGCTGTAAATGCAACCAATAGGCAAGGACGTCATTTCAACGTATTTTCCCAGGGGGGGGAAAGGGTTTGTGAGAGTGTGAAAAAACACAATGCAATTTCAACGGAAAAACAGCAAAAACCACGCCTACTTATATGTAAATACATTGAGATTTCTCAAAGCCCAGGCGGCGGCAATTGACACCCCCCCCCCCCCCACCCCCCAATGACGCGGCCCTGACCAAAGGCTTAAAAATGCCTACACTCTAAAAATTTCTTCTTAAATTGACGGAAATTTTCTTGGCAGCAGTGCTGCCGGAAGATTGACGATATTTGACGGATTTCCGTTTCTATTTTTTCTGTCAAATGACTAAACTTCTGTCTTTATTTCTTCCGTTACAAGAGGGAAGTGTTCCGTCATTTGACGAATTTCCGTTTCGTTCTTTCTCCTGTTAATTGAAGAAATTTCCGTCTTCATTTTTTCCGTTATGGGAGGGTAATTTTCCGTTATTTAAAGAAACGTCCGTTATGGTTGTTTCTGTTACACAAATGATTTATTTCGTCATTTAAAGAAATGTCCGTTACGATCGTTTCCGTTAGATGTAGGAAGTTTTGAGTTTTTCGAAGAAACTCGTTATTTTTGTTTCTCTTAAATGATGGATTTCTTTTATTTCTTTTTTCAGCCCTTAAAAAAAAGAAAATTTTTGTACAGATTGAAGCAGGGTTAATCGGTTTAGACAAATGCGTTTTCTTTTCAAACTGTGTTTTTTCAATGTAGTGTTAAGCTTGCTAAATAGTTTTATTTTTGCATTCATGCAACTTTTTTCTTCAATTCATATTACCATTAATTCACCATTCATTCATATTACCTATTAGGCACATAAATATACAAGGTAGACGCAAGTTAAGTCTTTCTAAAATCACATGGGGGTAAAATCCAAGTATTTATTTCTTCATTTTTTTTTCAGCAGTTGTACATTTCAAAATACCCAAAAAGTAAACTTAAATCAAAACTTCATTTTACTACCCAATTTGCTTACTTACTTAAGATGAATACAGATAAATAATGTATCATTGAGGAAATGCACGTTGTATATTAATCTTAACTCTGGAGAATATTTAAATAACAAGAGAAAAAAAAATAAGAGAAGAAATCCAAAACATTTAGAGTAGGCATGAAATGGCTCCAATAATTGCACACTTTTTGTCGTATGTGCTTTTATCCACAATACAATCAGAGCAAGAAAAGATACATCAAACTTTGAAAACAATATATCAATGATTCTGTCTCTTATAAGATTTAATGCCTGAGTTTCACCTTACAGAGAATTTTTTAAATCCCAGTATCATAGTCCCCTGTATGAATTATGGAAGAATAAATATACATTAATTTTTATAACGAAATTCTTATTATTTAAATGTATTAAAAAAGTATTTTAAAAGTTATGTAATGTATATAACACTTGTGTTTGTAAATACTAAGAAATACTTTTTATGATTAAGAATGCATGATTTCAAGTTTTCTTAGATTAATTTATTAATGGTAGTAGGCTATAATTATGAAGAAATAAATGTGCAAGATTTTATAATTAATTATGTCTTACACTCATTGCAATATATCGCTTGAATTGCTCATTCACAACAAGGTTTTTTTTATATGTACTAATTTCTTAATTGTTAAAAGATTTTCAAACAAAATTTCCTTTATAGAAATGAAACTGCATATTTTTACGCTTAATATTTTGACATTTAATTTAATTATTAAGTCCAAACGTGAATTTAATTCACATGAATAAGCATTTGTTGACAATAAATTAATAACGTCTTGATGTCTCCGAAAAAAATTACTCTCATTACGATTATGGCTTAAACCGGTTTTTTACAACCCTGAATTGAAGAAAACTATTTTATAAATAATATATAACTATATTATATAAAATATATTTAGAAAAATACCAGGAGAAAACCAGAAATTTGTATTTGAAAGCAACCTACAACCTTTTCAAACAATTATTCACTTAAATAGGAATTTTTTAAGACATTAAAAAGTATTCTTGAATTTATATTTAACCTATTTCTTTTTTCAATCATATTCAGAAATACCTTCAAGTCAAAAATTTTGTTAGCTGCAACCAGCTGAGGACTTAGGCATCAAGACTTTTATCAGGACCTAAAAAAATATGTTATTAAACCCATATGATTCACCAACTTCTTATAAGTAGAAGAAGATTAACACCTGTTTTAAACCACGTAGTAAACAATAGGAGAATGGATTTACAGTAAGAGAATGTAGAATTTTATTTTTACAGGCAATTATGCATACAGGCAATATTACTACAATTTTCTTCTTTTCGACTCATGGTTCCTCTTTCTGGTTTTATTTCTACAAAGACACTAAAAGAAAAGAAAAATAAAAGAAAATTATAACAAGACAATAAAAACTTAACTGAGCAGGGTGCTGCACTATGCCTGATGCTTGGTTAATGAATCCTCGCCTTTTACTTGTCACTTAAGTTCATTAAAAGTGAGCATTCTTTTTTTGAAAATAATTGCTTCAAAAATTATTCTATTTTCAAGTGACTTAAAAAATATGCTGTTTACAAAATGCGATTTTCTCAGCAGCACTCTGCTCTTTTTTTTGACTTTTGAAAAACTCCCATATATATACTGTCGGCCCCGCCTAAACAAATACTGTGAGTTCCAAGAGCGTCTATGGCATGTGTTCCGGGATGCTTTATTCATATAAGCGGGTTATTTGTTTATCCGTTACCCGATTAAGCGGAGACGATTAGTACATGACTCATTTATGAAAGGATTTTAAATATTTTGATCACTTTGTGTGACAGAGTGGACAAATAAGCCTTTAAAAATATCCTTATAATCACAAATAAAAGTTAGAATCACAGAACAAGCATAAAGTGGAATAAACAGCCTAAAACTGTAAGTCTGTCTGCAATTTCAAGAAAAAATCTATTTTTTTCATCATTAAATCGACTGTAACAGAGTGGACATCCAACAGTTCAAATTAACTACCATAAGAAAAAAATTAGGCTCATCCTGGTTGTTGGACTAATAACATAATGTAGCAAGCTAATCACGACAGTTATGCTACCTATATTTTTAAAAAATATATCAGATTGAATGCAATTGTTTATTTTATTTCCAAAAGGCTTGTGACAATTAGCAACATCGAAAATCTAGGGACATGGATGAATAATTGTGTTTTTTGGGATTTTTTTTTTTTTCATTTGCGTAATAATCTGCAGAAATGGTGTCAGAAGCATCTTTTGTGCTGTGCAGTCAGGGTGTAAAAAAATCAATGATTCTTTTTAAAAAATAAAAAAATCAGATTTTTTTTAATTTAAAGCAGATTTTTGTGATTTAAATCGAATTTTTTTTATTTAAAAAAAATTGGAAACTACAGTTATTAATGAATTTACATTTATGAACGACTTACCTTTAAGTTTTTAAAAATACAAAAACACCTTTGAAGTAAAGCTTCACCAAAAACTGTGATGTAAAACCAGATTCAATGCAAATACATATGATTCAAATCACTTTTAATATCAACAAAATTATGAAACACTATACAGAAAAATTAAAGAAAAGAAAGACAAGAAAAGAAAGAAAGAAAGAAAGAAAAGAAGACTTCTCATTTTATTAAAATTTCAAGAAAGCATTACATGAAATTTTAATAAAATGAGAAGTACAATGAAAAAATTATCTGCAAAAATTTTTAAATTAAATGTAACTTTTTCAGCTGTATTGAAAATAAAAAAACGAAAGAAAGTAAGAAATTCAATAACTGTTAAAGTGTAGAGATGGAAAATAACCAGCTGATAATGTTTTTTTTTTTTTTTTTGGTAAGATATGTACAGGGCTCGCAGTTGACTTTTTAAGAATTTTAGGGGAATTTCAGGAACATTTTTCTAAAATTCAATTTTTTTCCACTGATAAGGACTGCCCCCCCCCCCCAACTTGCAATGCAAAGGCATAGAAAATTCATCTTCTGTCTAGTTGTTTATGTTTTTTCTTTTACTGAATGTATATCACACACATCCTATTATGTCCCTTCGCCTCAATTCACTTTTTTCAACACCTGCCCTGCAGCTGCATGTATTTTCTTTGGTTCACATATTAGACAAAACAAATAGCACTATTTATGCATACATATTATTTTGACTGCAACCTTCCACCATCTGTGGAGGGGGGATGAGTAGGATTAATGCAATAGCATTCATCAAAAAGAAAATAAAAAAGAAAGAAAGAAATACATTTCAATATTATTTCTTACTTGGGACAATCTAGCTCTATATTTGTCTCTAAAAGAGTTAAAATCTTTAGACTTGTTTAGCATAGCTGAATCCGTAAATGCATCAAATAACTCACAACAGTACATTTATTTCTAATTCTGAGTTGAGATCTTTGGGAAAATTTTATTGTTACAGATACTTAACAATTAGAAGGCAGTAAAATTGAGTTCAGGCTCTATTAGATAAAAAGTACTAAAAATCACATACAACATTACATTAAATTTTTCCTAATTAGTTTATCGAACAAAGAACGATTACGTGTACATTATCAGACAAAAACTACATATGCATACTAAGTTTCATGTTTCTAGGCTTTGTTTTTGCAAGACTCGCTCACCAAAGACAAATATATCTACATGTACAGATTCCTCATTCCATTCAAAGTGACACGCATTTAGACAATAGCAATATGAATAGAATAATATAAATATAACATGAAATTTTCATGAAGTCTAAAAAAAATATTAGTTTTGAAAAGAAGACAGTCTTGAATTAGAAATGAAAAAAAAAAAAGAAATTCAGTGATACCAATTGTTCAATTTTATAACATACAGAAAAATATTATCTTTTAACAGGTTCATTTTACAAATTATTTCAAGTGACATAAACATTTGTTCTTTGGTAGTTCGGGGTAGGAATCTGTATCGACTAGCATACGAATTTGCACAATCATTTTTCAACAAAGCTAACTTTAAAAAAATATATATATATTATACATTTATGCATATACATACGAAAATAACAACTGAATGCGTACCAATAAAAAAAGGGATTGTCTGTTTTTGACACATATGGTTGTCATTTTAATTCCACGAATGAGTAAGAATCAGCATTTTTATTTATTTACTTTCAAAGTTTAACTTGTTCTTAACCAAGATATGCCTTCCAAAACAATTATTTAGGTTTAATTATTAAACATACTTAAGAATTTACTAATCAAAGTAAGCTTTTTAAGATTTCCATAAGCCCTGATAAGTTCCCGCTGATTTAAATAAGAATTTTCTTTTGGAATTTAGATTCAAACATGGCGCCTTTTACCCATTCGTAGAACAGAGAAACTGTGAATATTCCATGAATTTATATTTTTTTCAAGCTGCCATTAAAAATGTCTTTAAGTTAGAAGAACGATTAAATAATTTTTGAAATCCAATTCTGAAATTAAGTACTTACCCATATTTCATTATGATGTTTTCCTTTTCCTTTCCGACTGATTTTCGTAGCTTGCTTGTTCTTCGGTGGCGCTGGAATCGTGAATCATTTCGGGAAGAAGCGGGACTGCGCTTGCGTGAATGCGGAAGTTAGAAGAAATAACGGAAGTTTTCGGTTTTAAGGGAAACAGAAATTTTTCGTTAAAAAATGAATGAAAATGTAGTGTATAAAGAGGGTTTTTTCTGAGAGTGCAGATAACGTGTCGAAAAATCTTTTAACTTTAATTTATGCAACCAAGACTAATCTGAAGAAAATAGAAGAGAAAACCCTCATCAGGGTTTTCTAGCTTCGTCCAGTCAACAAACGTTGATTTTGGCTCGACCCACGCGTGCTGCAAAAGTAGAAAATACTTCAAACTTCAGAAAAAAACACGATTTTACAAACCTTATTTTTTAAACCGAGCGTTGCTCGGTTGCCAGGTACTTTATTAATAAAGCAATCATTACTATTGATTAGAAAAGAGACTACATATTTCTAATCCGTATTGATTATATCATTGCGGTGATGGAGCGTATTGATTAGATCTTAATTTTAGTTTTGAGGAAACATGAGGCATATATAATGAAGTTCTTGTAGTTCAGCTTTCATGGAGAACACAGTTAGGGCCCTGCTCCACATCAGAGGAAAACGCGACCAAAACTGAATACAGAAACCGAAAATCCGGGTACTTTCCATAGGAACACCATTTACTCCATTTTACGTTTCTGCTTTACGTTCGCGTTTTCCACTGATGTGGAGCGGAGCCCTTAAGCGAAAAATCTTGAAAAATAACAATTAAAACACTTTGAAAAGAAAAATACCTTGTATGAGTGGAATTTCTTTTTTAATTTTCTTTTTTATATATTATTCTATAATAAACTTCAGCATATTAGGATTGACAACAAGAAACAAAACAAAATGTTTTGTTGGGCTTTGACACATAAACCCTCTTGCTGCTATTTCTGTATGTTTGTATACTACCATGCAAGACTGATTTTGGAGTATGTCGACTTTCACCGCTGTTTCAACGACATTACTCGACCTTTCGCCGAATCGAATTCGGTGAATTTCTGCTTGTAATGGACTGTTTGGAACTTGTTATATTACTACAAAGAACCTAAACACAAACCTTTCTTTCGCATATTTCTCGCAATTAGAAATTCCTAAGCCCTTCTAGTACTTTGTGGGAATTTTATTACTTGCCAACGATGAGGGAAAACATTACATATTTTACAATTACAATTTTGTTTTCTTTTTATTTTTTCATAAAAAATACTAAAAGCTCATCATTATACATACCCAAGTCGATTAGAAGTTTTCCCCGCTTCTATAATCTGCTTTCACAACTAAAAAAGTATTTTGTAATTGTTACTACACGTAACGTATAAGAAGCAATAAAAAAGATAAAGAGAAATGTTTCGTGTTTGTCACTACGTGTGATTTATTTTCCCTTGTTATCAAACTAAAAGGTTTCTCTCATGTCAATCACTATTTAGACATTTTGCTGTACTATCAAAAGAATAAAAATGCTGACGACTTGGACATTTCAGAGACTCGTTTTATTTCTTTTATGAACAGTTATTCTTTCAACTTCATTTTCAACAGAGAGTAATAGCAACGTGCATTCAATATCGCAATCTGTTATTGATTGTCAACACCTCGTACAAGTAAACCTCGTACCTTTTCCCAGAGCCACTGAATAGTGGCAGCAGCTCTCCTTATAGTTTATTGGATTTGCGAATTAGGTTCATTGTAAAAAAAAGTACTACAACTTTGTTTATTTGTTCATTCACTTTTTACGTTCCTACTTCATCAGATATGAAAGAAGAAAATTTTGCTTTTAGAAATTATTTTTAAATGCTAAAGTGTAAAAGCAGTGAGTAACCGCCCCAAGCAAAGGCAAAGTCAGGAGTATGCAATACATCGCCAACTCGGCGATTTCGATTCTGGACTCATCAGCATAGAATACGAAAGTAGCCGAGTTGGAGGCAAAAATCCTCTTATAAATCAAAGATAGCCAAAAAAAAAAAAAAACTGGTAGGTAATGTTAAATTAGAATACCAGAGAGCGACCGTACTTGGTACGATACAACTCGTAAATTTGCTTTATAGGAGGATTTTTGCCTCCTTTATCCTTTCGTATTCCATGCTGATGAGTGCATAAGTACGAAACTGCAGTCCATGGATCGAAATAACCGAGTTGGCGGTGTATTGCTAAAATGTTTGTTTGACATAATTTGTTGTCTAAGATAAATAAGAGAATATTGATCAGATGCTGGAATGACGATGTCCGTACGCGCGGAAGTAGGTTCGTTTAGATCTTGACAGAACTTTTTTTTCTTTTGTGAGTAGCTATATTTACAACCTTAATTCCCAACAGAGATTAATATCAACATGCACTCAGTACATCAATCTGTTATTGATTGTCAACACCTCATACAAGCAATATCTTCTCCTCATATTGACACTGTACAGAGTGCGCTGTTATCGGAACCCGGGGAGAGCATAGATAATCATAATGCACCGCTTGACGCGGCAGAGAGGCCACAAATTAATTCCGTGCGATAAGGCATCTTGTTCCCCCCTTTGAGGGCTCTGGAGCGAGCTCCTTGATTGGAATCTGATACTCCGGGTCTATCTGCGTAACACAGTGTTTTGTCACTTTAACGCTGAACTAAATTTTGAGAAAATCATGGCATTTGAAAGTTGCTTCTAGATCAACAAAGCTGAAACAGCAATTCACTTTAAGAAAATAAATATATATATATATATATATATATATATATATATATATATATATATATATATAATATATATATATATATATATATATATATATATATATATATATATATATATATATATATATATATATATATAACCTGAAAGGGGAATTTATTTCCCCAAAAAAGCAGTACTAATAAGGCCTTCGGCATCAATTCACTGTGTACTCTACTTCAGTTAACTATATCAATATTTTTTAACCCTTAAAGATAGGATAAACATCGCTTTTTACAGCAGAAACAATATGCTAATAAATGTAAACAAACATTTGGGTGGTCCTTGTTCAGCGCTCTCTAGCGGGCAAATCTTTACCATTGATGTTCTGAGTAATGATACAGCTTGTATAAAACGCTATCTAGTGAAGCCTTGGTAATGACAAATAGTCTTCAGAAACAAAAACTGTTCACAAATATTCATAAAAAATGAAACAATATTACAACATTGATATACAGTAACCACCACTGATAAAATCACTGGGTTATAAAATCAGCCGCTTTTAAAAATCAAATCTGCAGGAACCGAATCCTTAAAATGTCAAAACATGTTCAAAATTTCCTTTCATAAAATCAGTATTGCCGTTTTATAAAATCAGTTTTTTGAAAAGCGTATGCTAAAATTTGAAAAAGACAGTTGTACTTATGTTAAAAATTGCAACATACGTAATGAATTCCAAAGTTATGTAGCACCAAGAAGTGAAAGAGTCTCAGAGGATGAAGAAATGCATACCAAATTTCCACTCTTCAATGTATATGCGATTTCCATTAATTTAATTTCTATACGCCAACATTTTAAGCATTTAATTAAAAATATCAGTGCATAACTCGCAGAAATATTCAATAAATAAGATAACGAATTCTAAATCCATTCGAACCACGCTGACTGAATTCCTTAAACCAAACAGCGTTAATCAACTCGTACTGGTTAATGGAAGCTGCAAATAATAATGCAAATCTCACTCAGTTCACTGTATTTTGAAACTTTTGAAACAATACAGAAATACAGTAGTTTATTAATTTTTCAGATTTTTAACAGCTTTTTCTTTAAGTGTAGGTATGCCGATTTCTAAAATTAGCCGGTTTATAAAATCAAATGTCCTCACGACGAATGTGATTTTATTAAGCGGCGGGCACTTTATGACAAAAATAGCAAAATTAAAATAATTTAAATTGAAGTAAAACGGGTAACTTCGAATCTTTAAATGCATAATTTATCTGATGAATTAGATGGATGAAGCATATCTAGGAACAAACCTTCTTCGAAACATTTACTTGGTGTCCATTCACATTGAAGCGGACGGAGTACAATGGCCTTATCACCGCAGTACAAGTTGTATCTTGCGGAGCATAAACAGGATTAGACAACAGTTTCCATTGACCAGTACGAGTTGATTAACGCTGTTTGGTTTAAGGAATTCGGTCAGCGTGGTTCGAATGGATTTCGAATCCGTTATCTTATTTAGTGAATATTTCTGTGAGTTATGCACTGATATTTTGAATTAAATGCTGTCTGTTGAAGCCATGGTGCAACATTTATGAATAAGTTGTGTGTAAATGGATGCGTTGTGTTTCAATATGAATGACAATCTTTAAATTTGTTCGAAACTTTTTAAATTATTCTTTATCTGAGTAAAAGTATGAGAGAAAAAGGTTTTGTGTGTGTTTCACGGTTACACTGAAAGAAAATTTTGAACGTCGCTGACTATTTCCAGGAAACGTTCCGGGATTTCACTGGTTTTCTCCAGAGTTTACGGTAAAAAAAAAACAAGTGTATTTCTGAATATTCCCTGAACTCAAGGATAGATACAAACAAGGAGTGATTCCCTTGAAGGACTCTCCACCAATAAACTTTCGATATTGAAGTTCAAAAGCTTCATGTTAGGCGAGTTTTAATTATGTTGCGAGACGAACATTTGGGCTCTAACCCAAAAATCTTTCGATATTGAAATTCGAAACCAATATTCGATCAATATTTGCAAGTCAGCATGCATAATAGAAAGTAAGTAAAAATAATAAATCGCTCCTCTCTTAAAAAATTTCGAGATCAACCCTTGTCTGAACAGCATTTGGTTATACACTGGCGGAAAAAAAAATCCCAACACCAAGAAAAAATTTCTGTAGAGTAATGAAATTTGTGTAATGTAATTGTCTAGTTAACATGTTTGATTAAATGTACAAGATCACTGGCTAATTTAAGCTCGAGAAATTGCTGTGCAAATGTGAAATTATGTTAATTTAGTAGAGGGTGTAACCTCCAGAATTTTGAAGGCAAGCCTTTTATCGTGCATGCATTATGTCATACAGGTGTCGAATGTCACTTTGTAGTATGGAGTTCCATGCTTGTTGCACTTGTGGTGTCAATACTAGGACCGTCATTGATTTTTGTGGATGACGCTCGAGGTACCTTACCATGATATCCCATACGTTATCAGTTGGAGACATACCTGGTGATTTTGCAGATCATGGTAACATGTCAGCACTCTGTAGAGTACATTGCGTTACAGCAGCGATGTGAGGGCGAGCGCTATCCTGTTGGAAAACGCCCCCTTGAATGCTACTCACGAAGGGCTGTACTACTGGTTAAATTACCAGACTGACGACAAATTTTCAGCCAGTGAGTTTGGGATAACCACAAGAATGCTCCTGCTGTCGTAGGAAATTGCTCCAGAGACCATAACTCCAGGTGTGGGTCTCGTGTGTCTAGGCCGTAGACCGCTTGGATGAAGGCGGTCCCCTGGCCTCCTTCTGACCAATATACAGCCACCACTGGTACTAAGGCAGAATCTGTTTTCATCAAAAATTGCAACAGATCTCCACTCCGACCTCCAGTGAGCTCTGTCGTGGCACCACTGCCGTCGGAAAAAGGCAATGGTTTGCAGTCAATGGAATACCGGCTGCAGGCTGCCTGGCTCGGAGCTGTCTTTAAAGTAAACAGTTTCTTACCGTTCCTTGGGTCACGACGGTACCAACTGCAGCTCGAATGTCAGCCGCAGATGCAGTACGATGCGCCACAGCCGTACGCAAGATTCGGCGATCTTCCTTCTCAGTCGTGCCACGTGGCAGCTCGGAACTCGATCTTCTTGAGGTAGTACCATCCCTTGCCCATAGCTTCCAATAATCATGCATGGTGGAAACATTCCCACCCAAGTCTTTCTGCAATATCACGAAATGAAAATCCACCTTCTCGTAGCCAAATTGTACGACCTCGTTTAAACTCGGTGAGCAGTTGATAATGGCTTTCTTCGTCTTAGAGGCATTCCTAGATATCATGAACGCAATTCGTCAAATTTCACAGAAAAATAATACACACGAGCTTCACAACACGCTTTTAAAACAAGCCTTATTTGCATGTTCTGAGTGACGCCAGCTGCGTCATACTTATGCGCGGAAGGCGAAATTTCAATCGATGTCATCTTTCAGTTGTATAAACACGCTTACCAAATTTCGTTTATCTAACACAAGTCTTTCTTGGTGTTGGGATTTTTTTTCCGCCAGTGTATTAATGAAGACTTCTTGGTGTCATGAATCAATCTAAATTACCGATATAAATAATGATAGGCTTCCTTACTATGTGTTTCACCTCTTGCTTAGTTACTACCCTGCATTATTGACTGAGCCACAAAAAAGCACGATTTGTAAGCAAAGAAGCTGTTCTGTATTTGTTGGAAAGTTCCTGATTTATTCGAGATACATATAGCTGGCTTTTATTGAAAAGGTTTATGAATTACTCTGAGGTCCAACAAATACAGAACAGCTTCCTTGCCTACAAATTATGCTTTTTTGGGACTCAGTCAATAATGCAGGGCAGTAACTAAAGTGAAACACATCGTAAAGAAGCTGGTCATTATTCATATCGGTAATTGATTGATTCATGACACCAAGACGTCTTCATTCATAAAACCGAATGTGTTCGGGCAAGGGTTAATCCCGAAATTTCTTAAGAGAGGAGCGATTCATTATTTTTACTTAATTTTTACTATCATGCTGAGTTCCGTATTTAGTTCAGATACATAACTGGCTTTTGTTGAGAAGGTTAATGAATTACTCTGAGGCAGGCGCGGATCCAAAGGGGGGGCAATAGGGGCAATTGCCCCCCCTAGAAAAATTCGGGGCGCCGAAGGCGCCCCCTTCTCGCCGACCAAAGGCGCGTAGGTGTTTTTGGGACTTAAAAAACCAATACTGCTTCAAGATTCAGCGCCGACGAGGGCACCCCCATCTCACTGACCGAAAGGCGCTCTCCGAGCTTAAAACGTCAATACTGCTTCGAGCTTAGGCGCCCTGGAGGGGGCACTCCCAAAGTTTCGAGGAAGCGCCCACCAACCGTACTAGGCGCTCTCCGTACTTAAACGTCAATACTGCTTCCAGCTTAGGCGCCCTGAGGGGGCGCTCCCAAAGCTGCGAGGGAGCGCCCGCCAACCGTACTAGGCGTTCTCCGTACTTAAACGTCAATACTGGTTCGAGCTTAGGCGCGATGAGGGGGCGCTCCCAAAGCTTCAAGCGGGCGACCGCCAACCGTACTAGGCGCTCTTCGTACTTAAACGTCAATACTGCTTCGAGTTTAGGCACCCTGGAGGGGGCGCTCCCAAAGTTTCAAGGGGACGCGCGCCAAAGACGCCCTCTTCTCACCGACCGAAGGCGTCTAGGCGCTCTCCGAACTTTAAACCTCAATACTGTTTCAAGCTTCGGCGCCTCGGAGGGGGCGCTTCCAAAGCTTCAAGGCGACGCACGCCAAAGGCGCCTAGGTTCTCTCCGTACTTAAAAAAAAACAATACTGTTTCAAGCTTCGGTGCGCCGAGGGTGCCCCCTTCTCGCCGACCGAAGGCGCCTAGGCGCTCTAGAGGTGACTAGGCTCTCTCCATACTTAAAATGTTAATACCGCTTCAAGCTTCGCCGCCTCTGAAGGGGCGCTTCCGAAGCTTCTAAGTTGCTCGCCGAAGTCGCCCCCTTCTCACCGACCAAAGGCGCCTAGGTGCCCTCCGTACTTAAAAACCAATAGTGCTCTAAGCTTCGGCGCCCCTGAGGTGGCGGTTCCAAAGCTGCAAAAGGGAGCGCACCGAAGGTGCCCCTTCTCACCGACCGAAGGCGCCTAGAAGCTCTCCGTACTTAAACCAATACCGTTTCAAGCTTTGGCACCCCTCAGGGGACTTTTCCAAAGATCAAGAAGGAGCGCGCCAAAGGTGCCCCCTTCTCATCGACCGAACAATACTGCTACAGAAACTAATAATGCTGTACAAGCTTCGGCGCCCCAGAGGAAGCGCTTCCAATCTTCCAAAGCTTCTAGAGGGCGCCGAACGTGCCCTCATCTCACCGACTAAAGGCGCCTAGGTACTCTCTGTACTTAAAACGCCAATACTGCTTCAAACTACATAGACTCTTAACACTCAGAAACAATTTCACTAAAAAAATAAGTTAGTAAAAGAACATTTTACAAGCATAGCCAGATACGTAACTTAATCCCCCCCCCCTGCCCAGAGCAGGAAAAAAGCCCACTAACCAGAAAAACAGCAATAGTTACACGGGGAATTTTTTTTTTTTCAATTTGGGGGGGGGGCGAACTTACAAATATTTGCCGGTGGGAGGGGGTGGGCACCAAAGTCTATGTACGCTTATACGTTTCGAACATACAAATTACTGAATAATTTATTTTTATAGAAAAATAGCGTGAGAGTGGCCAAAAACTATATTGGTTTTGAAGATGAATTATTTATTCGGAAATTTATTGTACTCGTTTACTAAGTTCTCAACCTTATGAAATAAGGAGCGTCCGCGTACTCTTAAAGGGTGCAATCTATGCAACTCATTAGTTTTCCCTCTAAATTTAGGGCGAATTTTCGCAATTTTGTACAAAAGGAATATGGGGCGCTTCCGGTTCCGCACCCCGCTAGGGACGGAATATACGCAACTTGTAACGTATACTTCCCTCTAACTTTAGGGGGAAAATTTTGGAATTGGATGCAAAAGGAAGGAAAATTTTAGAAAATGTATTTTACTCCCCTCGATTCGCAACCTGTGTGGAAGTGGGGACCGTTTGAGTCGCCCTAGGGGTGCAATATGTGCGAATTATCATCTCAACCCCTAAACTTTTGCGATAAAGTTTTGGAATCGGGCACGTCATCAAGGTTTAATCCGTAGTATCCCTACGATTTGGTGGATATTTGTTCGATTTTATTAATTTCGGTTCAAGTAACTTACATTATATGACTTTAATTTCGTCTCTGGCTTATCTTTTGAAATGGTGTGTTCGATAAGTCCCGAATTCATTTAAAAATATTAGTGTTAAATGATTTCAAATTTTACGACAATGTGTAACGGTCAAACTCCGGTAAAAAAAATTTGCGCTGCTCAGGAAGAAAACAATTTTCTTGACAGTTTTAGTACTTCCCTGCGACGCCTCAAGACATGTTTAAGGTCAACAATGACGGAAAATCGTCTGGTTGGTCTGGCCCTTATGCAATATGCATATCCATAGGTATTTTCGTATTGATGTAGAGAAAGTCATCACGAAATTTGCAAAAAGCGAAAGTAAAAAGCGAAGGCAGTTAGTATAACCGAGCAGCGTCACTACAAGCAGGATTGAGGCATTAATAGCATTTGAATTTGTCCAATGCAGAATCTTTTTTTTTTCCTTTAATTTTTTTCTTTTTTGTTACTCCACGTAAATGAAAAAAAAAGTTCTAAAAATAAGAACTATTTTTTGTGAACCTACTATGTTTCTTGTTTTATTTATTTATTTATTTCATGTGGTGGGAGGGGGCTAGAAACGCCATCGTAAAACTAAATTATTTCATTTTCATATTTTTTCTTTCCTACACTAATGTATTTTTATTTCATATTATTTTTACTGAACAGACAAATAACTGCTTGAATCTGAAGAAAATGAATAACAGACCAAAGAGCATTTTCCCCACTTTCTTAACTCATTTTAATTTGAGGGGGGGGGTGCCAAAAAAATCTTTGGGGGGGGGGCGCCGAATTGAGAATGAAACTGCCCCTCCCTGAGAGAAATCCTGGATCCGCGCCTGCTCTGAGGTAGCCGCTTTCATGCATGTAGTATGGATGTAGACTTCTCACTGTTGTTAAAAAAAAGAAAAAAAAAAAAAAAAAAACACGTTAATCTACAAGTTTCAAAACGTACTCATCGTTCTCATTAACTTCTTCTCTTTCAACGAACAAATGCTGTAAAAAGCAAACCACCTTCTTAAAATCTTGAGTATGTTCCGAAACAGGAAGATAAACATATTTTCCAAATTGATTGGGCTCCTAATTCGGCCCGAAAAGTTGTGTTGGATACTGCAGCTGTTGCTGTTTTTCTATATAAATGTAGTTTCCCGTAGTTTGACCACGGATGCCCTGGAATTGGCAAAGGTCCAGGTGAGACGAGTCTATCTGCATCAGGGATGGGGGAGAAAAAAAAAAGAAGCTTATGCTTGCTCATTTTAATATGATCATGTCTTATTTAGGTGCTAACCACAACTGCAACAGCTGGCATCCCGAAAAACTAATAGATGCTCCCATTTCCAGCTGTAAACCCAATGTTAGCCTTTCCATTTCATTCGTGGTCGGACAGCAAGCTGCTAGATATGTGTTTGCAATTCTACAGCAGCTTTGCTCACTTTTGCTAAAATGCTTGAACAGCTCTCCTCGCAAACCAGGTTAGCTCTTTTGGGAAATTAGCTTGGTGTTAAGTTATTATGAGAAACGTAAAATTATCTTAAACCGTTTCTTATGTATCACAAAAACCTGACATCCTTCAAGGCAACATCGTATAGCGTAATATTTGGTTATTTTCATATTTACGTGACATTGCAGACGTTTTTGCTATTCAAGACTATTTGTCCTCTAACTTCCTCTATCATCAATTTCACACTTTGCTTCCGGTTTCCAGGTTAAATTCAGCCCGGCGTCATGTACAACACTTCCGCTTTCATCAGCAAAGAGCTTTTGAAGTCTTATGAACGTAACCAAGATGTGTCTCAACCGGCGCAGTGGTCAAAGCACTTACTTTGGCTTTTGTAATTAAAATAACTTACGAATTTGTGCAACATTAAATGGTAGTGGGGAAGCCTGAACCTGACAACCATTACATGAACAACCACGTTCGTCGCTCGATATAACGACCATCTCCGTCGCGCAGAAAACGGTCTTTATACGAGTGGTCGCTATAAGAGGTGGAATTTTTAAATACAGATGCAGCTGAATGGTCGGCATTTTCATTCAAATTGGCGATTATTTAAAGATTTTAACTAAGTACTCATTTTTCTTCTTCCTAAATAAAAAAAAATATATTTGTGTGAAAGACTACAACAAAATATAATGAACAGATTTTAAATTAGAAAATTTAAGAACGGAAAAACTTTAAAATAAAATTAAAAAAAACATTTTAAGTTAAAAGACTATTTCTATCAGCTTGATTCGCAGTAAAAAGTATGAATTAAAATAAATGTATGATTTCTTGGTGACAACAGTCAAAAATTCTAGTTAATCTAATTATATCTTTATATGTTGATTAATTCTAAAGCAGCAAATGAAATTTAAATTAAAAATTGGAAGGAAGAAATAGACGGTACACAGCTTAGTATGAATTGCTTTAAATGTACCGCCTATTTCTTCTTTCAAATTTTTAATTTGAATTTCATTTGCTGTTTTAAATTAATCAACGTTTTAAGATATAATTGAATCAACTGAATTGAATTACTATTGTCATCAAGAAATCTTATATTTATTTTAATTCATACTTTCAAGTGCGAATCAAGCTGATCGAAAGAGTCTTTAGACTTAGAATGTTTTTTTTAATATATTTTCAACAAAATAAAAACAAATTTTGCAACGAAACGAGCTACAGCACATATTGTATCCACCACTTTTTATTGAAACAAAAGTTTTATAAATAGCGAATTTATCGCAGAATTTCAGCTCGATGCTGTAGTACTTAGACTTAGCTCATGAAAGCCTCTTCATAGAGGCGTCAATTAAAATCATGTTCGCAAGGCATGACTAACGATAAGAATACCCCAGCGGTGAAGTGCGGCGATTTGAGGACAGAGATTTAATACATCGCTCCTTTAAAAGAACAGTTCCGCTGCCCACCCCCCTCTAATAAGAAAACAAATAATAATATTATACTCGACAGCAACCTTTCTTGACTACAGAGAAATAAGCTGAGACCAAGCAAAGGAAGTAGTTCCTTACGCGGTGTCAAAATTTCGGGTGAAATTAGATCCTTCCCTTTAGAAATCGGATTAGAGTGTTTCATCTACGCATATGTAGCCTTTTTTTTGTCATAATATTCGTAATTTTCTTAATAGTTTCAGTTTTACAAACGGAATAGAGCGGAAGCGTAATCCATTTGAATCGAACGCACCAGCCAATAAGAGTTCGCAGTTGACGATCTCCTCTAATTCGCCAAGAAGGTTTCTGTTAACTCTGTTTTTCTTCCGCGCGTAGTGATTTCATTGTCAAGTTAAGTTGCTGTCAAGTATAGGTTAGTTTTAGTTTTCTTAAAATTATTCTAAAATACCTACAAAAGGGGCGGGTATGTAAATGTAATATTTAAGAGGGTACCTTTTACATTGGGGGCGGGGGGGCACACTTGACTAAAATTTGCATTCTGAAGCTGCATTGGAGCTGCCATCGACCATCTTGATAAAATATCTAACTAATTATTCGAAAAATAATATCTAGCAGGAGGTGCCCCGAGGGGACGGGGGGGGGGGGTCATGACGCTAAAGACACAGACGTCGAAAGGTTGTTTGTTTTCAATCGGTCTTGATTCTTTTTTTGAGTCGGTTATGCACAGCCGGAGCTTCAACAAAATTCACCTACTTTCAGACATCCCAACTCAGTAGTTATGCGTTTAGTGCCTCATAGGGTGAGTAAATAATTTCCCGACTAGTGTTGACTCAATAAAGAGCAATAGCAATGCATAGAACTGTCGTGATTTTAATTTCAAGCTTTTGGTGTGTGTGTGTATATGAATAATAACTTTACACACATATTAACCGGTACAGAAATAAAGTGTTAAATGTAGACAGTACCTATACAGTTATACTTCTTGCATCACATATTTCTTAAAGATTTCCCTCTGGTTAAAATAACTCTAAGAATGGTCACTTTCTCAATTGTATGACAGGTCCATTGAAAGTTTCAAGATTTTCTCAAGAGAAAACGTTGTTTCATTGCTAACAGGTAAAACATTTTCGTTTAAATTATGTAGAAATGCACGTTCGGAGACTGTTTTGAAACATATGCCCAGTCGTAAACATTTTGTGTATCGTAGAATAAACTATAACAGTGTTGAAGCACTTTTCCAGTCATAAATTGAGGGAAGTTTGGAAGTTAAGATTTTACTAGCCCGAGCTTATTCCTCCATTTTGACTTCGCAATTATTGTTTAAAGTTATCAATATGAGTTTAAAAGAATTCACATAGTACATGATTGTCTCGTAATAATTATCAATAATCAAAACAATGTTAAAAGCACAAAAGTTTCCAATGTATGTGTGTATATATATATATATATATTTGTGTATGTGTGTGTGTTAGTACAGAAGCTTTTTTTTCCCCAAAAACCTATTTTTGATGTATAAATCTTCTTCATTTAATAAAATAATTACATCTCAAATTTATCTTCTGAAAGCGCAATTAATATGATAAATTAGACGCAGAGGAGACATATCTATAACTGCTCTCCGAAGCATTTACTTAGTGTCCTTTTAAGCGGACGAAATACAATGACCTTATCACCGCGGAACAAGTTGTATCCTGCGGAGCATAAATAGGATTAGGCAACAGTCTTCATTGGCCAGTACGAGTTGATTAACGTTGTTTGGTTTAAGGAATTCGGCCTGCAAGGTTCGAATAGATTTTGAATCTGTTATCTTATTTATCGAATTTTTCCGTGAGTCAAGTACGAATATTTCAAGTTAAATTCTGTTTATTAAAGCTATAATACAACAGTTCAGAAATATATGGATGCGTTGTGATTCAAATTCAAACGCAATGTTTGGATTTTGTTTTAAACTTTCTAAATTATTTCTTATCTGAAGACTATTATAAAAAAAGGATTTGTGTGATGGTGATTGAAGGGGCAAGTGGATATAGGTGATATGTGATTTTTTTTAATTTCTATAAAAAGCTTTTTTTTTTAATGTCTTTTTTTTTAATGGATTTTTCTCAACAGGTAAAACGGGGTCCTGTTCTTAGTTACCAACCATTTCTGTTACTAAGGGGACATGATACTGATAGGACTTGTCACCTTCATCCATGGCAAAAAGTAAGTTTCAAAAATTGTCACATACTGTATGCGCCGCTTAAACGAATACTGTCCTTTCCAATAAATTTTATTCGATTAAACAGGGTATTCGAGTAAGCGGGGATCTTTAACATTACGTCTATGCCATCGGTTCCGAGATATTTTATTCGTATAAGCGGGGTATTCGTTTATCCGTTACCCGATTAGGCGGGGACGACAGTATCACCTTTACCCACTTGCTCCTTCACTTGCTACAATGAAAATCGATTTTCGGACATTACTATTTTCGATTAACGTTCCGCCATTTGACTGGTTTCCACAAGTTTCCGGTAAAAAAGAAGTATAGTTTAGGAATAATCCTTGAACATGCTAAGCTATATGGACAAAGACTTATTTCTAAGTGTTATGAATCAACCAAAATTGCCGATATAAACATATGTTCGGCTTAGTTAGAGCCTTCAAGATGAACTAAGATATAAAATTAGCAACTTGAAGGGAAGACTCTGTTCTCTATTAATTTAAGAAAGTTCTTGATTGGTTCCAACTATGTTGTTGGCTTTTGTTTGACGGTATATGAATACCTTCTCGCTTTCATGCATGCAGCCCGAATGCCAACTTCTCACTGTTGTCCAAAAAACGTTTGTCTACAAAATTCAAAACATACACTGCTCGACATTGAAAATGCAACACCAAGACGGAGTGGTCAGAAATTGATGAAATTTGGTAAGAAGACAGAGACAGCATGGAACAATAAGTGATATTTATTTCAAAATAAATAAGCAAAATTTAGAGCGAGGACGGCGTCGGCTAAGTAAGAAGTAGGACCACCGCGGACAGCGATGCACGAAGAAATACGTCTAGGCATGGAGTCAATAAGCCTGCGGATGGTGTCCTGAGAGATGGCACTCCATTCCCTTTCAACCATTTGCCACAGTTCGTCCTCTGAACGAGGCCGTGACAGGTTCTGCAAACGGCGTCCAATCACGTCCCACACATGTTCGATTGGTGACAAGTCAGGAGAGTATGGTGGCCAGGAAAGCATCTGTACACCTCGTAGAGCATGTTGGCTGATTCGAGCACTGTGAGGCCGGGTGTTATCCTGTTGAAAAATTGCATTTGGTAGACCCTGAAGGTAGGGGATTGCCACCGGCCGCAGTACATTATCTACATATCGTTGGGCCGTCATAGTGCCCCGAATACGAACTAGAGGTGATACGGAATTGTATGCAATAGCGCCCCAAACCATTATGCCACGTTGTCGCGCTGTGGGGCGTTCCACAGTTACTGCCGGATTCGATCTTTCTCCACGTCGACGCCACACACGTATGCGATGACTATCGCTGGACAAACAGAAGCGGGATTCATCTGAGAACACTACGGTTTGCCATTCTGCCATCCACGTCGCTCTGGTCCGGCACCATTCCAAACGTTGGAGTCTGTGCTGTGAGGTCAATGGCAGTCTTCTTAGCGGGCGCCGTGATTGCAGGCCACGTGCAACCAGTCGACGGGAAATGGTTCTGGTCGACACAGGAACATCCAGGGTACCTTGCACGTGCTGCAGAATCGACGTACAAGTGACTTGCGGGTCCGCCACAGCTTGTCGGTGAATCCGTCGATCCAAGCGGTCTGACGTCACTCTGGCTGCACCTGCACCCCTCAATGTGGCTACATTTCCTCTTTCCAACCATCTCCGACACAGCCGATGCAGAGTGCTTGCATCCATGTGGGTATCAGCTGCAATTTGACGTATGGACCAACCTCCCCTTCTCAGTCCGATCACCATACCCCTTGTAAAGTCGTCTATATGCTGGAAGTGTCTTCGTTGAGGACGGCGTGGCATTTCCTCCTATCACACGTATCCTTCGAGACAAAAACCAAATTTCTCCGATAATTAGTCTGGCAGAAAAACCAACATGAACATAGCCCACTTTTCAACTTCATTCTCTTATATTTTACTTCACGTGCGTCGGAGAGCTGCGCATTTCATATCATTTGCATAACTCAGTGACGTGCGTTTACGGTAAAATTTGCATGAATTTCTGACCACTCCTTCTTTGTATTGCATTTTCAATGTCGAGCAGTATACTTAGCGTTTTCATTAAGTGCTTCACTTACAAATTACAAATGCTGTAGAAGCGAAACACATTTTTAAAATCTTGAGTATATTCCGAAACCGGTAGATAAACATATTTCTCAGACTGGTTCAGCCCATAATTTGACCGAACGATTGTATCTGGACACTGCAGCTTTTCTTGTTTTTCTGGATAGAACCAGGTGTCCGTTTGATTTTAAGCTTTTTTTGAAATCAAGTGCTACCGACCTTCGAAAAGATTTGAACTATCTCATTTTCAGTTTCTCGCAACAAAAGCCAACGCTGCCCCAATTAATATATTAAAAAACACAATTTATACAAGGCCAGAATACATTCAGTTTTTACCGAGGCTTAGTCGCTACATTGGAATCGTAGGCAAGTAAGCTGCTTGTTATTTGTTTGCAATTCTTCACTAGCTTTTAAACATTTGCTAAAATGCTTGTCCAGCTTTCCTTCTCCTGGTAAATCAGGTTGGTGTTAAGCCTTTGCGAGAAACGTATAGAAACGCCTTAGAACCTTCCTGATGGTTTACTCCGAAAACATGACGCTTTTCAAGGCAGCATTGTACAGTCACAGAAAAAAACGAAACACCGCTCGTATTTGAAGACTATTAACACTAGAAACACGTGTAATATGTTATTTTTTCAGGAAAAATGTGCTTTACAAATATCTATTGGTAAAGTGTTGTTAAGGAGTCGTCTTCATATAAAAATCGGCATCAACTTAAAAATTTTTATGAAAACCCCCTTTTTGATCGCATATTTGAGATCAGCAACATTATTTAACTTATTATACCAAATCGTTTTAAATTTGCTCCAGCCGTTGCTTCACAATTACACTAAGAAAAAACTGTCACGTAATGTTAAAAATATTTTTTATACTTGAGCATATAATACCTAAAGCACGATAGGTACGGCAAGTTTGTATTTTTATATCAAAGTATGAACCAATACAACAATAAAAACGTCATTGACTTCCTCTCAGATAAAATTTTAGTTTTTTTATGATTTATGGAATTAATATTTGAAAAAATGATGATCTGGAACCACACAATATTTTGATGGAGAAACAATCTAGAAGGGGTAAAAATCGAAAAACAACGTCTAAAAGCACAAATGGGTCGAATTAAAATTGGCAAACATGTTTCAAAGGCATAAAGCCTCCTTCTTCAGTGATAAGCAAGAAATGGTAAGAACCAAAGTATCGGGAGAGTTTAAATAGGAAAGGAGCAAAAGCTAGGCCAATCAGGTGTCAGCATGTGCCGAGCTCGGATTTGGCGTTGCGGTGTCAGAAAATTTAAAAGCATGAAGTAAAATTGGCGAGATGTGTGGAACTGGAAAGGATTCGTTGCAAATATTACTTAAATTTTTGTGAACATGAAAGGCTTCTAAGAAATCTAACTCACCAACAGTTGAAGGTCTGCAAATAATTTTAGCTTCGGAGAAAACAAATCTAAAGAATTCGAAGCTAAAATTATTTGCAGACCTTCAACTGTTGGTGAGTCCTTGAACTCTTCACAGTAGGGTTTTCTCTTCCGAGTTTCAAAAAATATTACAACTTTAACAAAGCCCGAGAATTTTTGATTTTTTACGAAAAGCAAACGTATCATTGCAAGTCGCATTAGGTAATTTAATCGAAAAAATATGATTTGTCTACTCTTTGTAAATTTCGACCTTGAAAGTAGCATTTTTAATGTGGTAGTGGTCCTTAAATCTTTGGTCATTCATAACTTTTGTTCTACTGGTCCTAAAGTAATGCCGTTTGGTACCCAGCTTAATTTTGGCCCTCTGCGCCGAATCATGTAACCAAATGTAGGGGTTCCCATTTGAAAATTCAGACTTTGTGTTCATTTCACTCTGTACATGGCCCCTTATCAAAATTTTACGTAGTTTTAAAGAATACTTTGATCCATGTCAGAAGACACCTTTCTTTTGTTCTTTGCAACTATAGCAGGCGAATAATTCAGAGTGTTTCGTTTTTTTTTATGACTGTACAATTATAACAATTGATTATTATCAAACTTATGTGATATTTAAGGTGGTGCTAGTACTCAATAAAATAAAAGCAAATTTTGTACGCATGAAACGAGCAACAGAACATATTTACCCACCACTTTTTTATTGAAACAAACAGTTATAAATAAGAAACGATTCACCTTCGAATTATATTTTAAGTTCTGGATATAAAACCGTCATGAAAGCCTCTTTATTGAGGCAGCAGTTGCAGTTATGCTTAGACTACACCAATATTGCCTAATTTGGAGTCTGCATACCTCTGGGGGTGTAGGGTAATGTCCTGCGTACACGTAAAAAAAATACAGCTGGAATTGAAGAACTAGTGGCTTTTTCATTTGCAGAAAATAAAAAAAGTTCTTGCTTACGCACAGTCAGTGTGCAGGACTCGATTTTTACATATTCGACACAGAATTGAGTGTCGAATAGCTGCTTCTATAGCTTAAAATATTAATGTTAAGTAATGAAAACTAGACAAGAGCTCTAAAAATATACATAACAATGAATAAATAAATTAACACGTTGGGAGCACATGAACTCTTGGAAGGACGGCAACAAGTTCATGTAGCGGGCGGCTGTCCTCTTGGGGGAGAACTTTAAATTTTCACAATTAAAAATTTAAAAAAACAATTTTTGAATTTTTTTCCCTTCATCTACAGTCAAAAGGGAGTGGAATTAGTATTAAATAAAAAAAAAAAAAAAAAAAAAAAAAATCAGCCCGATGGTGGTTACCATTGTCATGAGGTCAGCATTGAACGTGTTAAAACAAAACCGTAAAAACGTATTAGGAGGGCGTGGGGGTGGATTTAAATGTATCCACACCAGGTTTTTTTTTGCCGAAGGGGGATGCCAACTTAGTAATTTTCAAGCCGGTGTCCGTGGAGGTCTGGACTTTGGATTCTCTACCCAGGTCAAAATTCATGCTAGTACTAGCAACAAAAATATGCTAGTTTTTGCTAGTTTTTGCTATGTCTGCTAGATATTCATGCTATGATATGCTTTTTTCTGCTAGCAAGCATCACATGCTAGGGAGCTAGCTTACACATTAATAGCATAGCAAGCTATATTTTAAGCATCACATGCTTAATTGCTACTCAAGCTTGTTCAAAGCATGTGGTGGTTTGTACCTTAACAAGCTATTTTATGCTTTTTCATGCTAGCAAGCATCACATGCTGTTGAACTAGCTTTCAAAGTAATAGCATAGCAAGCTATATACAAGCATCTTATGCTTAATTGCTGCTCAAGCTTGTTCAATAGCATGTGGTGCTAGGTACCTCAGTAAGCTATTTTATGCTTTTTTATGCTAGTAAGCATCACATGCTAGGGAGCTAGCTTGCACAATAATAGCATAACAAGCTATATGCAAGCATCTTATGCTTAATTGCTGCTCAAGCTTGTTCAATAGCATGTGGTGCTAGGTACCTCAGTAAGCTATTTTATGCTTTTTTATGCTAGTAAGCATCACATGCTAGGGAGCTAGCTTGCACAATAATAGCATAACAAGCTATATGCAAGCATCTTATGCTTAATTGCTACTCAAGCTTGTTCGATAGCATGTGGTGGTAGCAGTGGTCGAAAGTTGCGCGCTACAAGTAGCGAAACTACTGTAGTAGCTACATTTTTTAGTAGTTTGTCGTGTAGCGCACTACTTTAAAAAAAAGTAGAGTAGTGAGTAGCGCGATACAAAAAAATAGTAGTTTGTAGCGATTTCTGGAAATTACTTTTAAATTAAAAAAAAATAAATTAAAAAATGAAAAAAAAAAAAAAAAAACAGGAAAGAACGAAGGAAAACCACAAGGTTTAATTGACTCTGAGTGGTGCAAATCTTGCGCGAGTACAGCAGCGAACGCAATGAGAAATAAGAACCATAAAAATATGAGCCAATACATCATTTTGACGAAATACATTCTATCAGTTTGATGTAATTGGTTTATTTGGCATCATAAGTTTTATATTCGTTCAAAAAATTTTCATGTTTCTGAATATTCCCTGGCAAGAAATTTAAAAAAAAAAATGAAGGTTGAATTCTTTCAATCTTTCAACTTTATTTCCTTTTTTGTGACGAATATTCCTAAAAATTGTTTAAAAAATCCAAAAAGGACGAATTTTAGCAAAAAAAAAGGAACAAAAAGGCAATGTAACAAATAAATTCAAAGACAATTCCTAGTTCTATTCCATATTCAAATGAGTTAATTAATTAATGTAAACCACTTTTCGAATTTTTTCGGTCAATCCTCCTTACGGTGTATGCTTTTTATTTATTTTTTTAAAAAGTTGCGAAGTGACGACTGCAATCAAAAGTAGTTTGTAGTCGCTACATTTAAAAAAAAGTAGTTGTAGTTGTAGTTAATTCCATTTATAACAAAGTAGTTGTAGTTGTAGTTCGCTACAAAAGAAATGTAGTTTTTCCAACCACTGGGTGGTAGGTACCTTAGTATGCTATTTTATGCTTTTTTATGCTAGCAAGCATCGCATGCTAGGGAGCTAGCTTGCACAATAATAGCATAACAAGCTATATGCAAGCATCTTATGCTTAATTGCTACTCAAGCTTGTTCAATAGCATGTGGTGCTAGGTACCTCAGTAAGCTATTTTATGTTTCTTTATGCCAGCAAGCATCACATGCTAGGGAGCTAGCTTGCACAATAATAGCATAACAAGCTATATACAAGCATCTTATGCTTAATTGCTACTCAAGCTTGTTCGATAGCATGTGGTGGTAGGTACCTTAGTATGCTATTTTATGCTTTTTTATGCTAGCAAGCATCGCATGCTAGGGAGCTAGCTTGCACAATAATAGCATAACAAGCTATATGCAATCATCTTATGCTTAATTGCTACTCAAGCTTGTTCAATAGCATGTGGTGCTAGATACCTCAGTAAGCTATTTCATGCTTTTTTATGCTAGTAAGCATCACATGCTAGGGAGCTAGCTTACACAGTAATAGCAAAGCAAGCTATATACGAGCATCTTATGCTTAATTGCTGCTCAAGCTTGTTTAATAGCATGTGGTGGTAAATACCTTAGTATGCTATTTCATGCTTTTTTATGCTAACAAGCATCGCATGCTAGGGAGCTAGCTTGCACAATAATGGCATAGCAAGCTGTATGCAAGCATCTTTTGCTTAATTGTTACTCAAGCTTGTTCGATAGCATGTGATGGTAGGTACCTCCAGTACGCTGTTTTATGTTTTTTTATGCATGCAAGCATCACATGGTAGGGGAGATAGCTTGCACAGTAATAGCATAGCAAGCTATATACAAATATCTTATGCTTAATTGCTGCTCAAGCTTGTTCAAAAGCATGTGGTGGTAGCAGGGTTTAAGCTGAGTTTCAAAGTTTTTTAGTAAAAAAGCTATAATTGGAGAAAAGGCTTTAACAAAATGCTAAAGATTAATTTTTTTGCGAATTTGATTACTATCTTTATAACCGAGTCTATGCACTTTATCTCTTGTTGACAGCTAAGGCAGGGATTCAAGTGAAACAGCACTGCGATCGCTTCGAATTGCAATAGCTACTGGAAGTGAATTACATTATCATCAACTTAACTTGGCATGACGTCACTACGGGTGGAGCCAATAAGAGCTCACAAGCACTCAGCGATCTCCTCTTATTCGCCAAGTAGGCTGTGACGTTTTATCTAGCTCGTTTTTCATAGGCAAACGTCACGCTGACGTCACGATGTTTTTATCAAGAAACGTTCTAATGTAATACATTTCCAGTAGCGATTGTAATTTGCGATCGCCTGTTTCACTTGAATCCCTGCCTAAATTTAAAATTCACTCTTGACAACTTGAAAGAAATAAATTTACAGAAGGTAACCTATTTTTTTTTTTTTAATTTATAAAAATATTTTTGAAAAAAAATAAAAAAATTGAACCGACTTCAGAACTGTACTCGGTAAGTGCTCTAAAAAGAAAAAATAATTTTATTCTTTGAACACCATCGATACTACATTTAGGCAGGGATTCAAGTGAAACAGGCAATCGCAAATTACAATCGCGACTGGAAATGAATTACATTAGAACGTTTCTTGATAAAAACATCGTGACGTCAGCGTGACGTTTGCCTATGAAAAACGAGCTAGATAAAACGTCACAGCCTACTTGGCGAATAAGAGGAGATCGCTGAGTGCTTGTGAGCTCTTATTTGCTCCACCCGTAGTGACGTCATGCCAATTTAAGTTGATGATAATGTAATTCACTTCCAGTAGCGATTGCAATTCGAAGCGATCGCAGTGCTGTTTCACTTGAATCCCTGCCATAAACATATGTTTTGAAATTGGCGCCAAAAACACTAAATATGACATACGAAACTATTATCCAAATTATAAATATAAATGTCAATGAATCCAGGTTCTTTAATCGCATTCGCATAATGGTACAAATATTCAGCTCTTAATCTTCAATGGTTTCTCTGAAAGATGTCCTCAAAATGTAATTAAACATTATTTTACCTGTAGCTTTTGCACCGACTTCAAAACTTGTGTTTAAATGTAGTATCGATGGTGTTCAAAGAATAAAATTATTTTTTACTTTTTAGAGCACTTACCGAGTGAAGTTCTAAAGTCGGTTCAATTTCTTTTTTTTTTTTTCAAAAATATTTTTATTCCATTCTTTTAAGTGTAAATCTACTTCAGAAACAAGGAAATGCTTCCATTACGAAACTTCACCTAATTTTTTTAAGTAATTGCTCCATAAAATAAACTATGTAAGAGAAAAAGAAAGAAACTATCAACGGTGTCTAAAATTTTAAACGACTGACCCTAAACACTTGTTTAATCAAAGCCATTTAAATATTAATGGCTATATTCAACTAATTGATATTTCAAAGTACTTAGTCCGACTTTCCGTTCATTGGCGTTCAGGGGAAAAAAGCAGGATAGATAGAAAGAAAGAAAGAAATATAGATACTTAGTTTTTAATACAAGTAGATGGCTTTTTTCAACTAATTTATATTTCAAAAAATTACAAGTTGCTCACGATTAAAATACTACGTACTTGGCCCGTTAATGAGTTTCATGTTTGATTCAGTTAAGCCTTCATTCAAAATCAACCACGTTTTTCTTTCAATGGATTTCATATTTAATCAGTTAGGAAAATCGCTTTAAATTTGAGAAAAAATCTGAAGATTTTTCACAATTTCTTCAGAATCCCTTTATCAAACCTTATGTAAATTAAAACCAATGAAGCCTGAAAAATTACGAATCTATCGGTAGAAAGAAGCAAGACGTAGATAGAAAGAAACTCAGTTTTTAATACAAGAAAATAGATAAAAATTTCAAGACCTCAGAAATGAATTTCATTACGTAATCCAGAGAAGAATTACATTCAAAATTGTCATTATTACGATTATTGGATCCCGATTTCTATTTCTATCGATTTCTGCAGGTTTCCGTTGTCAAACCCGGACCAATTCCTTTCAAACAAAAAAAGAATTTTTAAAATCGGTCCACAGGCGTCTTCGAGTAATCTTATAACATGCAAAAAAAAATGTCCGACGAATTGTATAACCTCCTCTATTGAAGTCGGTTAAAAATGAAAATTTTAGAATTGTCTTAATTCACATTAAAATAACACTAGTTTTTTTTTTTTTTTTAATCGGAAAAAAAGCATTTACTGTCTAAAATTTTTTTGTGCGACCTAGGCTGCATCTGCGCACGCGCGAAGTCTCTTCGGACTTTCTCGAAATAGGGGGGGGGGGAAGCAACGAGGAAGTAGAAAGCGAACAAAAGCTGAAGGCATCGGGTAGTGCGCATCCCAAACCTATTACCCCTTTTTCAGATGGAAGAGTCCGTGGCTCCCAGGCGCACAATACACAAACAGGCAGTATTGGAGGGATTTTGTGCAAATTATGACTACATGTTGTGGAATTTAATTGCATTTTATCCACGTTGAATAAAATTTGTAATAAGATTAAGTTAGAAATCACCATCAAGCTTGCTTTCTCTCTCAGATCGTGCATTGTTTTTTGTTCTTATTATATTGGAGCAGAAAAGTTGAAATGGCCTCGCTTCATTTTCGCAATTTAGAGAGGATATTTCCGCATTTTGCGAAAGTGCGACCGTAGCGGAAACGCTGGGTGGTAGATAGCTCAATAAGCTATTGTATGCTTTTATATGCTAACTCTAGCTTAATATGCTAGGGAAAAGCAATATATATCAAAAAATAAAAAATTACGCATGCGCAGAATGTGACCCTTTTCAAGCGGTAAATTTGGAAAAGCAGTTGCAAATGGCAACACTCCGACGCCATCTTGAGTTGTTTACCGGCGGGAGCGAAGCATGGAAACTGCAAAAAAGATAAGTATCATTGAGAATGATTTCTTTTTTCTTGAATTTTATGTTAATATTACATCTGTGTTCCATGTTAAGGAATGATGTTTAGTTAATCATCCCTAATATTCAATGGAAAGCTTTGCAATTATTTTACGTTATAGTAATTGTTATGCAGCATAAATTCATGTTTACGATAAGATTCCAAACGTTTTGGTTAGCAAATGATAACTTAGAAATATTTTTTGAAGCACTTATTGCAATTAAATCTTCGCTGATTCCATTTATTATCGTATTGCTTGAACAGTAAAATTCGTTTACTAAATGCAGGGTCATTACGTATATAACTCTTAAAAGCGTACACGTCTGTTGATTTTTAATCTCATCGCGTTCAGTTTTCGACTTCCATTTTTTCCTCTTGAGTTTAGTTTTAAATTAACTTAGTTTTTATTTTCTCATAACATTAGAATAATTTTCAGTAGTAAATTTAGTACATTTTTCAAATAGAAGCATCATATTTAAATCAGACCTATTGCGTGTGATACATTACTCGATTTTTGGTATATTTTATAGTCAACCACTTACACGAATTCAATAGAGCTGATTTTTTTTTAACCTTGTTAATTTTACAATTTCAAAGCTTCGTTGAACTTCTAAACATGTGTCAGGAAAATTCAAGTATATTTTTATTGTTTGCATGTGTCTCATTGCATTGAATAATTTATGGAGCAGAATAAAAATGAACTAATGCTGCCACTAGTTTTCATAATTGGCAGTAGAAATAATAAATCAACAATCATGCACTAAAACATAAATAAACTGTGTAGAAATTTAGAAAAATCATTCACTAGTCCATACACACATTTAGTTGTCCATTACATATTAGTTTGAATTATGAAAGATTTTTAAAAAAATGTAAAAATCAAATGGAGTCGACTTCTCTTTCAATAGATGTGTCTGAGAAGCTGGAAAAAAAGAAAATGATAGGCATCTTTCTGTTCACCAGTATTATGGCAAAAGAATTAAGCGAACAAAATCTTTCTTGTTGTTTTTAAAAAGCAATATGATAAGGAAAATATGCAATGTTTCAATGTCTAAAATTTCCTTAACCTATCATTTCTTACAAAGAAAACCTAAACATTGTAAAAAAAAGGTGCAATTCTCTTGCATTCTGCATGGCTGAATAGTTCACTTGATATAGGGTTAAGCTTTCAACCTAGCAGTCCAGTCTAGTGTTCAAGTCTTTGCTCCGTTTGATGTTATTTTTAAAACAAGGATTTTGTGTGTAACACCTTGGGCATTGAAAATGCAGTGGGAATTGCTCTTATCTGAAAATAACTAAGTAATGTAAGCTTTAAAAAAAGCCTCATCATTAAATATTCAGACTTAAAGATTATCTTCTTTTAGCATTTTTTCAAAAACTAAGACATACCTTTTCGAGCTTGAATGCTTTGCAGATAGGTCTTGCAGTTGATTTTACTGCATAAATTTTAGGAAATTAAATCTTTCTAGAACTTACTCCTTACACGTTTGAAGATTTGGTATTGACGCTCCACTGAAGTTAAACACTATATTATTAAAATCAGTTCACTTTGTGTTAAAATGAGTAAAAACCCGAAAAAGCGACGTTTAAAAACACAAATAGATGAAGTTAAAATTGGCGAACATGTTTCAAAAGCCTAAAGCTTCCTTCTTCAGCGCCAAGCAAGAAATGGAAAGAAACAAAGTGCCGGGAGAGTTTAAATAGCAAAGGAGCAAAAGCTAGGCCAATCAGGTGTCAGCGTGTGCCGAGTCCTGATTTGGCGTTGCGTTGTCAGAAAATTTAAAAGCATGAAGTAAAATTGGCGAGATGTGTGGAACTGCAAAAGATTCGTTACAAATATTACTGAAATTTTTTATGAACATGAAAGGCTTCTAAGAAATCCAACTCGCCAACAGTTGAAGGTCTGCAAATAATTTTAGCTTCAGAGAAAACAAATCTATGGCCCATTTCCCAACAGTGTTTCGCGATTGAGGATTTTGAGAGTTCTTTCTTTTTAACATAATTTTCATGTTCCTTTAACCTAAATTTTAGCGCCCTTCGGGTCTGTCCGACGTAACCAATTTAAAATTCACATTTTATGTGATAAAAATCACATAACATGTTATGTTTTATCACATAAAATGTGAATGTCAAATTTTTTACGTCGGACAGACCCGAAGGGCGCTAAAATTTAGGTTAAAGGAACATGAAAATTATGTTAAAAAGAAAGAACTCTCAAAATCCTCAATCGTGAAACACTGTTGGGAAATGGGCCATAGATTTGTTTTCTCTGAAGCGAAAATTATTTGCAGACCTTCAACTGTTGGCGAGTTGGATTTCTTAGAAGCCTTTCATGTTCATAAAAATTTAAGTAATATTTGTAACGAATCTTTTGCAGTTCCACACATCTCGCCAATTTTACTTCATGCTTTTAAATTTTCTGACAACGCAACGCCAAATCAGGACTCTGCACACGCTGACACCTGATTGGCCTAGCTTTTGCTCCTTTGCTATTTAAACTCTCCCGGCACTTTGTTTCTTTCCATTTCTTGCTTGGTGCTGAAGAAGGAAGCTTTAGGCTTTTGAAACATGTTCGCCAATTTTAACTTCATCTATTTGTGTTTTTAAACGTCGCTTTTTCAGGTTTTTAAACACTATATTATTTGTCTCTTAGACTGAAGTACCTTTTATTCCCCTGGCTTTTACGAATTTAAGAGGAGTTCCGCCGCAAGTTTCAAGGAGGAGCAATTTAGCTGTTTATACAGGCAAGGAAATTCTTTATTATCAGAGGTAAGTGAAATAAGTTTTGAGATGTAGTAATTAACTTGTGTTTTTTTTATTTTATTAGGATGCCACTGCAATACTTAGCAATACTGCTGTGCTAAGCACAAAAGTCATATCTGCACTTTTTATCAAAATTGAATTATCGTCACCAAGTGACATATTTTAACTAAATAACAAAATTATATGGTCATTTGAGAATGGGAAATATTTTTAAAAAAATTCTGAAAAAGTTTCATCTGAATTAAATACATGGTGGCGCAAAACTTTAAAGAGTTTTATCTCAGTTTGAGCTTGACTGCACATACCACTTTTGCGCTTAGCACAGCAGAATAGCTCACTAACAGGTTTCTCAAACATGACCAACCTTACATTCTCCGGAGAATAATTAAATAACATGAATACATATGTTTAGTTTATATGGTACCATTATTGCTGTGCAGCTTGGGGGCAGAATTATGTGTGGTGTAAAGATGACAGAAGAGCACCCTAATATATTGTAGCTTCAATAAATTGAGGCATCGTTATCATAAGATTTATATTAAAATTAAGGCAGGTGTTACAGACCCGATCATCGGATACATAATGGAGCACCGACTACCTCCTGCGCATGCACAGAGTGCGATGGGTCAGATCTAATTTCTAGAGCCGACCGATAAACACGGGGGTCAGACGAATAATTGTGTGGCTAACCACGCAAAGTAAAAGATTGAAATAGGTGATGCGAACGGTTGTTCAGTGAGAATAAAATTGATAGTGAAACGAAATACCCCATGCCGCCGAAGCTTTGATGAGTTGAACACGATTCAAACAAACCTTTTAAGTTTTAGTGAGGTCCGAAACGTAACATGTCATTGAACACATATATTCCTATAGGCTGAGCCATTGACATTTTAAAGATAAATTTTCTCATTTAGAGGGGGGGGGGTGACACCAATGGTTTACAGGGTTCATACTCAAATTTGAAAATTAAAAGTGAGTTTTGCAGGAGTTAATTTCATTTTTAAGGGGTGTTTTTCAGTTGAAAGATGCATTTTTTAACAACACATAAAACAAAATTTCACAAGTCTTGCATCATTTATTTTTGCCCCGTTCTACTGTGGTCGCCATTTCAGAGAATTGAGACGTGCGAAGCAATCCGTCCGTTGAACGGGTAGCATCTGCGCATGCGCAAGTTAATGTGCCAGATCCGAAATGGAGTTCCGGTGGTTGGTGCTCTAACTACTGGGTAAAATTAACTAGTTTTGATTCAAAGTTATTAGAACATGTACAATTTTGGAATTATACTGCTTAGTAAAAGTTTAATATAAGACAAATTTTAGTACATAAATGTGTTTGCTGCTGAACTTTTATATTATGTATACAATGTGAGTGTTAATAGCATTGAATAAATACCGTGTTTTAAAAGTAAAAGGAATAAAACCATGTAAAAAAGTGGAAATTGTTAGGAAAACTGCATATGTTTATGTGTGTCTTGGGTGATGTTTTTATATCCAAAAACTTATGGAAATGTGGTTCCTTAGAACCCCAAAGCATGTGTTTGCAGTTTTCCTGCAACATTTGCCCTTTTACGTAGTTTTATTTTCTTTTACTTTTGAACTACTACAGTTTTTAAGTTGTAGCTTTCAGTCACAAAAATAAGTATTTTATGCTTTCATTATTATTTGCAACTCAGTGCGTGATGTGGGCTTCATTTTCGCTTTTGTAGTCCGTTAAAATAATCCTTCTGATTTGGTAAATGAACATTTGTCCTTCTGATTGGTAAATGAACGTATACCCAAATTACCCCATGTTTTTAAATCATTAATTACATGAAAACTAATAGTGATAAATTTTTCAATTTAATGGCAAATTAGAATAGACATATGTAATGTATACATACCTGAATTTGAAAAACATAGTCACATGTTCATTCGCAACGCTATTTGGAAGTAATTGGTTTGCATTACACTGCCATTTTCAAAAAGTTTAATTTTTTTTTAAATCAATTTCAATAAAAGTGTTGGAAACATTTTTTCAGCATATTCTCATAGGTATGGAGGATGTTTATAACTGAATTTTTGTAGGTATCTCAAATGATTATTTTTCATTTTATTCAATAAAATATAGTTTATACCCAAATTCCCCCGATTACCCAAATTACCCCGACCCACCCTAAAATAAGTCACTAGATTTGGTTTAAAAGTTAACCAGTGGTAGTATTATATTTTATACTTGAGTGAAGACTTATGACACCCCCCCCCCCCAAGTAAAGGTGGCTGCTAGTGCTAGTTGTACTAGCGATGAGAACAAAAGCTTACCTTTCAATCAATTTTTAGCATGGAAGTTATGCCAGATTTGCTCTATCATGAAAATAACTGCACGAAGAATGTATTATATCATTGCTCAAAAACAACAGTGGGGCTACCTTCAGGTCTGTCATTTGGAATTTTTTCAGGTCACCAAGTGTAGCCTCAATGCAAATTGCATTAAAAAGCAACCAAAACCATGCCCATTTGTTTGTAAACCCATATATTTCTCTAAGTCTGGGGAAAAGGCAATTGCGCCCCTTCTGACCCCTCTAACAGACACGCCTGGCTACCTCAGCTATTGTTCTGAGGCTTAAATGTCTTATTGTTGCTCAGTGATTACGAGATTAAAAAAAAAATAGTTCAACTAGTACCGTAAAATGGGGTGAATCGGAACACTTTTCAGCTTTAATTGTAAAAAAAGCAGTTAAAAGATTTTTTTTTAATTTGATTTTTTGGGAAAAAACTTCGGTCTTGCTTTACTTTTGATACTCCAAGCAAAGACAAAACATTTCGAACAGTTATTATTCATATATATAGGAATTTAGGGGTGTTCCAAATCACCCCGCAGATAGGGGTCAATCGGAACACATGTTAAAATTTTTATTTTTTTCAATTTAACCTGTAATAGGTCTCACAAACATGAGTAATATTGATGGGGAGAATAAGAACAGATAATTACTGTCAAATAAATGTATAATTTCAATACCAGTAAACGTTTAAAATTTGTCAAAATTTAAAATAATTTTGAACTTAAAAAAAATTAAAATTAAATTTAAGAAATGCTTTTGAATTAAAATACAAAGATTTAACATGAATGGAAGTCACTCATGTCGTCCATAAATATGTACTTGTCGTTAAAACTAGCAATTGTGACTTGGCTTAAGTTTTTTCATAGCATCTCCTGGGATGAACTCTGCCTTTTCTTTAGTTTCTTATAATCTCTGGGTTTCAGGGATTGTCCTGAAAGATTTTTTTGCTTAATCATCAGTCTGTGTTCTGGACTTTTAGTACATAAAGTCTATGTGACTTTCTCCCTCGTATTTTAAGTAAAAAGGAGTCTCCTGGAGAAAAAAACTTTTGAAATCTGCATTTTTTTGTCATTCTAAGATTTAGTTGCTCACGAGAAGGGATAAACAGGAATAAATTCTTGTCCTAGTCTTGATTAGAAGAATTGGGGTTAGAATCTTGATATTTCAAACAGTTTCCTTTAAATACGTTTGAATTGGAACAACAGAACTAAGTGTTCCGATTCACCCCGCAAATTTTTTCCCTATGGCATTTTTCAGAGTTCTTCATTTTGATGACACAATTTATAAAAAATGTAAATTCTAATGTGGTATTCTGTTGTTCAGATACATGTATAATTGAAACATACCACTCTTAGTTTTCAAATATAAGAAGGTTTGTTCTTGCATATGAAGTTTTGCAGTCTATGAAAATGTGATGTTTTCTAGCATTCCACGTGCAGCCCTCCTTAGAAGCCAGTGGCGTTGCCAGATTGACAAAACTAATTTTTTCCTACTTCCGATTATCTTACCTTTCTAAAAAAAAATTCATGGCGAAAAATACCCAATATTATATTTATGAAGAATTTCTTTGCACGGTCGGGAAGTTTTGTTCCGATTGACCCCGCTGTTCCTATACACCCCATTTTACGGTACTAAAGTATTGGCAGGGACATCATTTCAAGTTTTTCCGGGGGGGGGGGGGCAAAGGGTCCAAACATAATTCAATTTCACCGGAAAACATCAAAAACCACGCCCACTTATATGTTAATACATTGATTTCTCAAAGCCATGGGGGGCAGTTGACCCCCCCCTGCCCCCCCCCCAAATAACGGGCCTGAGTATTGGTATGGTAACTAAACATGAAAATAATTACATAAAACAGAAGACTCATCAAATTAAATTGAATTTCCTACACTGAAATAGATTTTTGTTTTTCCAAATTTGTATACATAAACAAGCTTTGAGATATTTTCCCCAATCTGTTTCAAGTTCGAGAATTATTCAAAAATATTTTAATTATCAAATTAATATCACTGAAATTTTTAAATTAATATTGTGATTTAACTCAATTATGTCGTGTACAAAATTATTGTTTATTAGTATTTCTTGATATGCAGTCATTTATTCCTAGTTTTTTTCCATTTTTTTGCCACTGTGACTGCCCTTTTTTATGCTTGTTAATGTTAAATTTTTAAATATTTCTATGTAGTTTTTGACAAAATGGGAGTTTCCTTCAGTCAAAAGTACTACTTTTTGTTACTAAAATTGATGGAATGATATAAAAAAATAACATGGGCCCGGAAAATACTTTAATTTTCCCAACAGTTTATTTTTTATTATTTTTTTTAAATACCCAACCTTTTCTGAGGTAAAAATTTCAAAAATACCAACTATCCTTTGTGTTTTCCTCTATCCGCCAACCCTGCCTTCATTTTTAAGAAAGTATTTGTAAATTTTATCAATATCGAGCAATTTGATTTATCTTATTTAGTTTTAAAAAGCATTATCATTGTCTCGTAAATATAACAAGCTAGCCGTAATTTGTCTTTCGAGTGAAAGAATATCTCAACTCTTAATATAACAATATTTCTTTTCAGCAATTTTTGTATTGGGAAAAGCCTCTAAAGTGTACCATTGTATTATTACTCTTTATCTTTAGTTTGTAGTCTGAGGATTATTGTTCTGATATGATTTATTTAGTTTACTTAATACTAGCTTGATTTATGTCTATTCTTATTTTAATTTCAGGCACACAAGGATATAAATCAGACTGATTATTTTGCTCCTATCTTAGTTCAAGAAATAATATGATCGTAATATAGTGTAAAAGTCATATTAGCTTTGAATAAAAGGTTTATCTTGAAAAATAAGTCATTTATAAATTATTTTTTCTTGATTTGTATGCTTTTCTAAATTCATTTTTGTGTGACATATTTGTTTTAAACAATGCTTTGTTGATAACCAAACAACCTTAAGTTAGTTGTTTCATTAGTACAACTTTCAATGCAAAAAATGCTCTCCAAAAGTGAGGGTTTTAGGCATTTAATTCTTTATGCAGTCAAATATTTTTAATACTTAGCTTTCAAGTAAAATTCATCAAAAATTTCAGATCATTTCAAGTAGAATAGTAATATAAAGTAAATTCCTAAACATTAAAATGAATAAATGTTGTTTAAAGCGAATGATAATGAAATATTTATCGTATCTGCAGGAGGAAAAACAACTCTTGTAATGAGTAACTTTCAACAACAAAAAGAGCGAAATAAATTAAAGCATTTCTTTATCATTACATTGCATGGACATTTGGAGGGGGATTTGATGTATTTGAAATACTTAAGTGTCTTTTAAATGCATAATTAGTTCAGTGTGATGGAGAAATAGGTATCTTAACCAGCAATATCTCTGATGTAGCCTGTTCAAGTTACAAGTTAGCCTGAATGAACAACATGGAAAGAGGTAATGAGCTGCTTCAGCTCTTGTTACATCAAATTAAGAGACTTCGGTTCTACAAGTATCTTTCAGTTCTTTGCAAAATGAAAGAAACGGATTAAACATTTTGCTTTAAAAGAAACCTATTACATATATGTGACAAACATAAGCCTGATGTTCAAGGTTTACATACACTGAAGTGACAAAAGTCATGGGATAGCAATATGCAAATTTTCAGATGGCAGTAGCATCGCATAGAACAGGTATAAATGCGCAGTGCTTTTACAGAGCTTTCATTTCTGTTCAAGTTATTCATGTGAAGAGGTTTTAACGTGATGATGACCGCACGACGTGAATTAACAGACTTTGAACGCGGAATGTTAGTTGGAGCTAGACGCATGGGTCATGCCATTTCGGAAATCGTTAGAGAATTCAACATTCCCAGATCCACTGTGTCAAGAGTGTGCCGAGAGTATGAAATTTCAGGCATAACATCCCACCATGGACAGCGCAGTGGTCGACCGCCTGCACTTAAAGATCGAGACCGGCGACGTCTGCAAAGAGTCGTAAATTCTAACAGACAAGCAACACTGCGTCAAATCACCGTAGAAATCAATGTGGGACGTACAATGGACGTGTCTGCTAGAACTGTGCGGAGAAATTTGGATTTCTTGGGCTATTCCAGCAGAAGACCGACTCGAGTGCCTTTACTGACAGAACGACATCGCTTGCAGCGACTCTCGTGGGCACGTGAGCATATCGGTTGGTCCCTAGATGAATGGAAAACCGTGGCCTGGTCCGATGAGTCACGATTTCAGCTGGTAAGAGCCGATGGTAGGGTTCGAGTGTGGCGCAGACCCCACGAAGCCATGGACCCAAACTGTCAGCAAGGCACTGTTCAAGCTGGTGGTGGCTCCGTAATGGTGTGGGCTGTTTTTTCATGGCATGGACTTGGTCCTCTAGTGCGACTGGACCGAACATTGACTGGAAATGCTTATGTGCAGCTACTTGGAGATCACTTGCAGCCATTCATGGACTTCATGTACCCAAACAACGATGGGATTTTTATGGATGACAATGCGCCATGTCACCGGGCCACAACTGTTCGCAATTGGTTTGAAGAAAATTCTGGACAATTCCAACGAATGATTTGGCCACCTAGATCGCCCGACATGAATCCCATTGAGCATTTATGGGACACCATCGAGAGGTCTGTTCGTGCCCAAAATCCTGCCCCATCAACGCTTTCACAATTATGGAAGTCTATCGAGACAGCATGGCTCAATATTCCTGCAGAAGACTTCCAACGACTTGTTGAGTCCATGCCACTTCGAGTTGTTGCACTTCACCGGGCAAAAGGAGGGCCGACACGATATTAAGAGGTATCCCATGACTTTTGTCACTTCAGTGTAAATTAGAACAGGGTTCATTGATTTTTTTTTTTTTTTTTTGTCTTAACGTTAAAATCAGTTCAAAAGTTTTTTGTATTTCAAAATGTAGTTTTAAAAAGATTATGGTTACGAAAATTAATTGTTCAATATAAGATTCCTCTGTTAAAGGCTTAAATATTTATGAAAACACTGAATTTAAAATTTTATTCAAAACAAAATCGCTTCCTTACACATTTTAACATTTATGCACCTTAATTCAATGAAATAGATAAGAAAGCATTCAAATTTGATTAGTAAACTGCGTGTATGTATTGTTTCTGATTGCTTTTTGCAGCCTTTAGCGAAATGAAGTGAATTTGAACATATGATTTTACTAAATAGGTAGTTAAAAATGTTATAAGGTATCAAAGTAAGGTAAAAAAGTATATGCTCAGAAACAACATGTCATTTGCTTGACCTATTTCAGCTTTCAAAAATAATAAGAGTTCTAATTAAACTTGCTCAATTTCTTTTTTCTTTCTGTTTTTACAGTGTACTTATTATTCCTCATATCTGGAATAATAAATGTTTTGAGTCATGCATGTACAAGTACGTTTATTTTTAAACTACTTTGAAACAAACGATTGTCCAATGAAAATAAATTCAAATAAGTCTGGTATGCATTTAAAAAATTTTATGCATGCTTATAAGTAAAACATAATGTATTGACTCCTTGCTTACACAAGCAACAAATAGTGGGGTAGAAATCATGCTACATGAGCATAAGCTAAAAGCAACGTATGCTAGAGGAGCAATATGAATAAGAGGGAACAAATGCTAGAAATCGTGCTATGGGAGCCAAAGATAAAAGCAACAGATGGTACAATACATGGTAGACTAGCAAAACATAAAAGCAACCTGTGGTAGAAACCATGCTAGACTAGCAAGAAATAAGAGCAACAGATGGTAAAAATCTTGCTAAAAAAAGCAAAAAGTACAAGCAACCGATGGTAGAAATCTTGCTATAAAAGCAACGGATGTTAAAAAACATGCTAAACTAGCAAAGAAAAAAGGTACAGATGGTAGAAATCTTGCTAGAAAAGCAAAAATTTACAGCAACAGATGCTAGAAAAGCAACAGGTGGTTGCTAGCAAACAAAAACTAGCATCTGATGGTAGTTAATTACTGCTAGACTAGCAAAAACTAAAAGCAACAGATGGTAGAAATCTTGCTAGAAAAGCAAGAAATAAAAGCAACGGATGCTAGAAGAGCAACGGGTGGTTGCTAGCAAACAAAAATAGCATCTGATGGTAGTAAATTATTGCTAGACTAGCAAAAAATAAATGCAACAGATGGTAGAAATCTTGCTAGAAAAGCAAGAAATAAAAGCAACGGATGCTAGAAATCTTGCTAGAAGAGCAACTGGTGGTTGCTAGCAAATAAAAAATAGCATCTGATGGTAGTTAATTACTGCTAGACTAGCAAAAAATAAAAACGGATGCTAGAAAAGCAACGGGTGGTTGTTAGCAAACAAAAAATAGCATCTGATGGTAGTAAATTATTGCTAGACTAGCAAAAAATAAAAGCAACCTATGGTAGAAATCTTGCTAGAAAAGCAAAAAATAATAGCAAAACAAGCTAGAATTTGTATGCTATAAAGCATAAGAAGTGTCTCATAACACACCATGGGATGCTAGGAGAGTATGCTAGTAAATGCAAAAATTTATGGTAGTTTAATACTAGTTTTCTTGCTAAAATTTAGCATGGGATGCTGTACTAGCAAACAAAAAATAGCATCTGATGGTAGTAAATTATTGCTAGACTAGCAAAAAATAAAAGCAACCTATGGTAGAAATCTTGCTAGAAAAGCAAAAAATAATAGCAACACAAGCTAGAAATTGTATGCTATAAAGCATAAAAAGTGTCTCATAACACACCATGGGATGCTAGGAGAGTATGCTAGTAAAAGCAAGAATTTATGGTAGTTTAATACTAGTTTTCTTGCTAAAATTTAGCATGGGATGCTGTACTAGCAAACAAAAAATAGCATCTGATGGTAGTAAATTATTGCTAGACTAGCAAAAAATAAAAGCAACCTATGGTAGAAATCTTGCTAGAAAAGCAAAAAATAATAGCAACACAAGCTAGAATTTGTATGCTATAAAGCATAAAAAGTGTCTCATAACACACCATGGGATGCTAGGAGAGTATGCTAGTAAAAGCAAGAATTTATGGTAGTTTAATGCTAGTTTTCTAGCTAAGATTTAGCATGGGATGCTGTACTAGCAAACAAAAAATAGCATCTGATGGTAGTAAATTATTGCTAGACTAGCAAAAAATAAAAGCAACCTATGGTAGAAATCTTGCTAAAAAAGCAAAAAATAATAGCAACACAAGCTAGAATTTTTATGCTATAAAGCATAAAAAGTGTCTCATAAGACACCATGGGATGCTAGGGGAGTATGCTAGTAAAAGCAAGAATTTATGGTAGTTAAATGCTAGTTTTCTTGCTAGGATTTAGCATGGGATGCTGTACTAGCAAACATTTTCTAGCATGAATTTTGACCTGGGTTCTTTCAATATTTTTTTAATTCCATACAAAATATTTATTTTCAATCATATATCCTTTAAATTTTTTATGTCTGTTAAGTTATAATATAGTTAAAAATGCTTAAACCAGGGGAACACTTACAGTTAAAATAAGTCCGAAATAGTTTTAATGTAAAAAGAAATAACTAAAATGTGACTTTCATGAGCTTCTAGACTAAACTATACTTTCAAGTTGGTATCAAACAATAGAGCAGTTAAAGTTATAGCATATAATAAAATTTTGATTTTTTTTTAAATATATTTCAAGATTAAATGACTAATTTAATTTAAATAGTATACAAAATAAATTCATTTCTGTAACACATGCATAGCTATTTTCATCAAAACAAAACAACAAAGTTATTGATATTCAATGTACTGCAAATATAACACATGCAAATAAACATATTCAATTGCTTACATGCTTCCCAGTAATAGTAAAAAAACGCAGGATGACAACTGTGTACCCTATCGAATTGCTCGTATTGTTCTAAAATAAAAATGAAGAATTTTCCAATTCAGTTTCAATCAAGTTGTAGACAAAATTTACAGCACTATGATACCATGCAATATGCAGTTTATGACACTGCATTGGAATATTACCATTAGCATGAAATGGGTGACCACCCAGATCACACCAACTACTGTCACGAGAAGATCATATCTGTTCCTCCTGCTCTGCCAATAGCCCCTCGGCGTAAATGCTATTGCTTTCATTATTACCTAGAATTTAAATTAGTGAAAAAATTATTAATTGAAATTGTTGAGAACATGCACAGTTATTTTCTGTAATGTAATCTCAAATAAACACAAATATTAAAATCACATAACAGGAAATATGGCAAATTGAAATTAACACAGATATTTTATTGACAATCAAACACAAAATTGAATTCTTTGACTGAAAAGAAAGATCAATCATGGACATAAGCAACATAAAATTAGTACTCACAGTTTTTTTTAGTATATTTCTGGAAGGGATTTTTAAGGGATTCTTTTTTATTTACTTGACATAAAATGTATTTTCAAGCTAAACCGTGCAAAGCCCGGCCACACAGCTAGTTAAACATAAAATTGGTTCGTTTTTAACAACCAGCCAATTGGTAAAAATTCGTCTTTTGCAAATCTCAACTTTTACTACTACAAATCTTTCTTACATTATTATAAATCAATATTTTTAGTACTTAATTACATTAAGAACTTTTTTTCGAAATTTAAAACAGTTTTTGAAATGAATAATCTTCGCATATTTGTTTCAAAAATAGTTTTAAAAATTTTAAAAACTTGTTTAAAGATTTAAATGAAAAAAAAATGTTACTAGACCTTATCAACAACTTGCAATTGGAATAAAGGAAACGAATAATGAAATAACAATAATATTAAAACAATCTGTGCTAGTCCAACAGATGCAGCGACAACGTTTGCACACTTAATGGTGTGACATTGATGTCGATGTTTTCGAAGCATTGTTAAAACATTGAACATTGTTTAAACATTGATGTTTTTACCATCGATGTTATGGTGTTGATTCTTTTCTCTAACATCAATGCTTTTTCAATGCCGATGTTTTATTAATGGAACCCAAAATATCCTTAAAAAACGTGAATACATTTACAGTGATGATGAAAACATCAGTATTAATCAGTTATTGGGACATATATCACGTTGAAAGGGAGTTTTCTCCCTTTTGTCTTTAGCAGTTGACTTATATTGTGAATTATTAACTTTTTTTTCTTTTTTTTTTTAGTATTTTTACATTTGAATACTTTGTCTTTGGTTTATGCCTGAAAAAAAAAAGATGAGCAGGAATTAAAAATTTCTCATAAAGTTTGGAGACTTGTGCCAACTGTTTTCCATGAAAAATCTCTCCTACGTCAAATTCAATGATTTTTCACTACGTAACAGTATCAAATGAAAATTAAGAATGCATATGTCTTGTCCACAAAGTAATATCAGTGAGACGATGACGAGACATTTATTGATCAAGCGTTAAAATATATGTAAAGGTTCCAAAATAGACTCCTAAGTAAATATATCGCATGTATGTGGTAAAATTTCAGACCTTCCACAGAATAATGGCAGGTTTTTTTTTTTTTTTCTCATAAAATTTGCTTTTTTTTTTCTTGTGCAGGCTGATCGCGACTGATGTACAAAATTTTATTGAAATGGATCATGGCTTTACTTAAATATTTTAGAAAAAATAAAATAAAATCAATAAATAAATAAACGATAACATAATTTTTTAAAATGTGCAATGAATACAGTCGAACTCGTTTATAACGAGCTCGTATATAACGAGAAAGCAGATTTAATCAAGGAAACAAGAATATTTTGTTGGATCAATGTTATGTCTATGGAACAGAATTCGTTTTTAACGAGCAAGACCCGGTTTTAACGAACAATTTTTTCTGTCTCACAGTCTTTTTTTCTCATCTTTCTAGTCTTACTCCTGTCTTATCTTCTTTTCTTTTTTTTCCCCTGCAGTTCAATACTTTCGTATGAAAAATTCCACCAGCATTTCAGTGTTATTAAATAAAGAACAGTATTTAATTGAATTAATTGATGTAATTCTCGCGGCCGATCCGCCCTGCTGTCTAAAAAAAAGGTCTTCACTTTGCAGGGAAAAAGTGCCGCCCCCCCCAATCGTGCCGCCCTGGGTTATAGCCCATTAAGCCCATATGTAAATACGGCACTGACTAGATTACCTTTCTCCCTCTTTCCCATTTATGAGGGAAAAAAGTTCAACATAAAGCAGTTGTTTTCAGTGGTGATGACACCATACAATATTCTTAAATGATTTTTAAAACAAAAACAAAGAACTTTCAAATTTTCAAGAGCTATCTTGAAAAATTCAGTATATCCATATATAGAGAACTCTATATACTTGAATTGTGAATTCAAATTTTAAGTTTTATATGAGCACATGCCAGATCCAAAATTATTACTGGAGTTCTCACAACACAAAAAAATCTGGTATGGACCCCACACTACTTCCTTTTACGTGTAAATTTCTTAGTAGTTGCCTTAAGTGTTAAAAAAGTGCTTGGAGTGAGCAAGGTAACAATTCAAATATTTACTCCCCTAATCTGCCACGAAACAATGCAAAAAATATTTTACAATGGTTAATTTTCTAAATATTGCTGATTTTAATATCATTCAGTGAATTTTTCGCAAAATATCGCCAATTGCGCCAAATTGAACCTAAATTAAAAAAAAAAAAATTTCGCCAAATTTGTCGACAACTTGGCGATATGTCCGACAACTTGGCGATATACACTTGGTGACCAAAAGCTTGGCGACATACCGCCAAGTGGTCGCGCCAATTCATATCACTTGAGTCTGCATTGAAATTAACACTGATTTACCCCAAAAAAGGGGTAAAACACCCCCTTGGGAACATTCAAATGCAACCACAAGGGGAGGTGCACAACTAGACCATCCTCAGAGCCTACATACTAAGCTAGAAGTTTCTACGGTATATAGTTTTTGAGTTATGTGGGCCACATACGCACATACATCCACACATACGTACATACAGACGTCACGAGAAAACTCGTCGTAATTAACTCGGGGGTGGTTGAAAAGAATTTTTCGGCTGCTTATATGTTGGTAGGTACATATGCACGTGCTGACAGGTCGAAAAAACTACTGAACATTCATTCGGGGTTGAGCAAAATCAAAATTTAGACTCAAATTTGAGTGATTTTTTTTTTTTTTTCGCGATCACAATACTTCCTTTACTACGTAAAAGGAAGTAAAAACTTGAAATAGAATTTTACAAAGGGCTTTAAGCAGCAGTAAAGGTGGTTTCCAGCAGCAATTTACCATAAAAAGATTTGAGATTGAGATTTCACGTGCAAATATAAATTGCTTTTATTTTAAAAATTTGTATTTCAAATACCGAAATAATTTTTATTTGAGGAATATTATGCTTCTTTCTTCAAAATATAAAGCAATCTTTTAGATCAATATACAGTCGACTTGCAAATCCACACAACTTGAACCCAAATGATTTGTGGGTGCTATATTTTGTGGATTTCATTGATTTACTTGCATATTTTAAAATGTTATTCATAGAAACTGTCAGATTCTTCAGGGAGCCCATAGGAGGAGGGGGTAATATTGCAGACTACACGATTGAAATTTTTAGGGGGGATAATTTGATCCTATTTTGGGAGATCTCAGTCCTAAGGTGCTGCTCCACAGGATTTGGGAGGTTGCCATTGCCTGCGAGGGAAATGGGACCCCAGGCCTTTTTTTTACAGAAAAACTGCCTAAAAGTAGCAGTCTCAAGTTTACAATGGCTACCAACCAATTTCTCTAGTGCCCACATATTTTTGAGCTTTTGCACTACTTGCTAGATGGATAATTTTAAATACAATTCATTTTTTAAACAAAAACTAAAAATACATCACTAAAAAATTTCTTTTCAACATCATAATGTAACTTTTTTTACAACTAAGGTTGCAAATACAAAAAAAAATTGAATATTTCTACATGGGACCACCGAGTTTAGCTGGAAATTTTTTTTATAAAATTGGACATGCAAACTTCATCAAAAAAGTTCACTTTAAGTATAGTTTGCCACCTCACTGAATAAGAATTCAGTACATTCAGCATAATCAAGGTTCTTCTTTTTCAAAATTCAGAAATTACCTCTATAGTGAAAAGCAAAGTAAAGGCAGCTGAACAGGTCGCCAGTGGTATAGTATGTTTTGCATCAGATTTCCACTAAAATTTTCAAGATTATAAATTAGCAAGAATTATAATCAAATAATTGCAGAAATGATTCAAGAAAAAATATTTGCACTTACACTGACACATAAAAGACTACTATTTGTTAAAACAAGCACCGCAATAAATCGCTTGAAATAAATGTTTTGTGTAATATCATATATGAAAGCTCTAAATTTGTGACTATCAGGACGTGGAGGTAGATGCAAGGGTTGAGCTATTTTCAGTCTCTTCTTTAAGTCACACCACCTTCGTTGATCAACAGTCAGCAATGCTGTACCCTAAAAAAATGAATATTAAATAACACAAATTCAACAGAAAATTATGTTATTCACTTTTCATGTAAAAGTCAAGTCAAATTCATAAAACATTAAAGCAAATTGTTAACTTTAAAATCATTGACTGATGGAGTAGTGTATAAAAGTAAATATTAGAAAAAAAGCATGGATAATTTATCATTATAATTTTCAGGAATAACTTATATTAAACGTTTGTTTAGCCAAAGCTGGGGGAGGGATCAACACCTACCGTAGAGGAACAGAAAACAACAACATTAATGGTAAAGATAAATAATAAAATGTAAGTACATGTAAAATCAAATGGGATTTTATGAAACATATATGTGTTATCCTTTCAGCATCATCTGAAGAGGGGTATAAAAAGGTTGATTGCGCTAGGTTCCAAATATGATAAGATGCAGTACCAAGCGAGTTATTAGTTCCTAACTGCTCAAGTTTTATAATATAGGGTGTGTCAGAATATACCCTCACACATTTCAAGTAGGAATAACAAAACAATAAAAAAAGCCAATTGAAAAATTTATTTATGCTCTCAAACATTAATATTTAGAATTTATATTGCTTACAAAGAACAACTTCATTTTGAAGTAAAAGTCCTCTAAATTAGCAGCGGATTTACAATGTCGCAATGGTGAGGGGTCCACACCAACATAAGAATAACGCAGAGGACAAAAAAATGCACCTGATAAATGCATTATTGCTTTGTGATTGACAAAGAGAGCAACCAAAAATGCATTGTGAGAAGCCCTCAAACCTGTAAATCCGGCACTGCTTCAAAGATCCATCTTTATATGCTGTGATATTGGTAAAGCCTCTCCTTAAAGTTTTTGAATGGCCTTAATGGTCAATTCAGTTGACACTACTGCCGTTTCTTGAAGAAGGATGCTTTAAATTTTTGTATTGTTCTCACCTTGTGTTGATAGTGTTAAATTCTAAAATTTAACATTAGTGTTTATGATGGTCAATTCACGTTTAGCGACTCTCGAGCTGCATAGGTGGCAGCATGAACAAGATAAGGTGTGAAAACATTGGCAAATGTGTTAGGCTATGAGCGTGATATTACGTCGAGTTCAAATTGGCGCCCTTTCAATTAAAGACTGAGACATTCCGTTATTCCGTAGCAAACAAGAAGGGCCTGGTTCTAATTCCAAAGAATCATGAAAGATAGTTGTTCCGATTCCCAAGGAATGGTGAAAGTTAACATTTCCATCAAGTGTGAGTTTTGGGAAATCCTCCGATTGAAAAATACACTAAAAAAACGAATCACGAATAGTATTATGTGCAATGAATTTAATGGAAGAAAATCTCAATACCTGGAAATTTGTGATTCAAGAAAACAGATATGTTTTCAACTTATACAGCCCAGTATCCAAGAGGAATCGCCTATCCCATAAATGCTAATTCCATTCATACAGCAAAATATTAGTGCTGTGCATGATTAATCTTTCAACTACCAGTAATAAGAACATTCGATAAAAGAATCATCAATGCATAGTTCAAAAAGGCAAGTAAATGTCGCATTTTGTGCTATATTCTATAATAAGCCCTTGTGTTCCATAACCAGTTATGAAAATATTATCTATGAAGTTATTAGTGTTTACTAAGTATTTTATATGAAAAATTTACTGGATGAATAAATAATATAAATTTTATAATATAAATAATGGTACGATTTATAATTATGTTGCAGTGCTGGACAACACAGCTAGTAACTCATAATTTGCATATAAGAGAAATACACATACTTTGTTTTCACTGTAATTTGCAATAACAACACCAACAAATAAAGTTAGTCCAATCATGCATCCAAGAAACACAAAAATATGAATGTATATTGCATGAGCCTGAAAAACAAACAAGAAAAATAATAATGAGTCAATGAAATATTCAAAAATATAAGTTATAAAAGGCACTAAAAATTTGACGAAATGAGAATGAGAATTACCGTTCCAAGCCTTTGAAGTAATACATCACGAATATCTAACCAGCCTTTGAACGAAAGAACTTCAAATAAAGCCAACATGGCATTTCCAATATTGTCAAAATTAAATCTTCTAGGGTTTGCCCTAAAATAAAATATTTTTTAATTACATGAAATAATTTTGAATATTTTAAAAATACAAATTTAGGAAGATGAAACAATAAATATCAGATGCTAAATTAAAATTGTATCATAATATAAAAAGTTTCCTCATTTCTGTTGCAGTCTGAAAAGGAATAAATATTGCACTAGCCAAAAAAAAAATCCTCTTTTATGAGTTGATGAACTGTCTCACTTTAGCTCAGATTGACAAAATCTGCAATTTAAAAAATCCCAAGCTGACTGAATTCTTAGAATTTAAACAATAATAATAATGATTGAACATATTTAAATGGTTTTTCCCCCTTTTTCATTTCACAAGTTCTAACACAGCAGTTAAATTTCAATAACAGATGTTTAGGTATTAAATATCCAAAGATTTAAAGTCACGTTTAGTTTAGGAAAATGTGTTTTGAAATGTCTGTAACAAAGAAAAAAGATTTTTTTTTCACACACATACTTACCATACTCTCGGAACAAGCATAGCAGGATATGATTCATTTTCTCCAGGCTGTAGTTTCATTTTGGTGATGAATATCTTCCGCATGAATACTCCTACACACTGTTCCTGATAATAAAACATTGGAATTCAGTATTGTTTTTTAAAAAAAGGTAAATCTAACTGTCAGGAGATGGCACGTAGCCATACCTAATTTCAGAAATGTTCATTTTAATGAAGGTGCGTATCGCAGAGAAAAACTGAAACATGGAACAGCAAAAAACATCATACAGTGAATAATTTTCAACACCCCTCGATTAGGGAGGATTAGGTGGGGTCAATTGACCCCCCCCCCCCCCCAGGTTTCCGGAAATTAATATTATTACATGTAAGTGAGCATGATTATTAATGTTTTTAGTATTATTTACCCTGACATTTGGCAAAAAGAAAAAAAGGCCTCTTTTGTAAATAAGCAGACAATGAGACCTGGGAAATTCTATAAAGATGGGTTTGTTTCAGCCTTTGCCACAGATAATTAGAAGTTTCCAAGTAGATACAGTCAGACATTAGCTGAAATATATAATCGTTCTAACTTCTATAGATAATGAAGGAGAAACAATCAAATATTTAGAAAAGAGTTTTTTCATTTGATCATTTGAGCCCTGTTTCGGAAAAACTACAAATATCAATTTAAAATAAAAATTAAATAAGTTCCGGACATAAAACAAAATTAAAGAAATAATGATAAATATCAGATTAAATATAATTTTTCATCTTTTGTCCAACAAAATGAAAAAGAGAAATTTTGATAGTTTTGTACAGAAATTCATATTTTACCTAATGAAAAAGACAGCAAAGGCTTAAAAGTAAGCACAAAAATAAATCAATAAATTTCAGACCAACTTTTAAAATGAATCATCTTGAACTTACTCTTTCCTTTATGTCTGGATCATTACATCGAGCCAGGCGACCACCAAACATATGAACGCCATAACAAGCAAAGACAAACATCAAAACTATAAGCAATACTGAGACCTGCAAAGAGACTTCAATGATTAAATGTTAACAAAACTTAAATATTGAAAATGATAAAAACGAAAGAACAAAAATTTGTTGGGCTGAATTAGCATGAGTAAAATTAATCAGTGAATTTAATAAAAAGAAAAAAACCCTTCAACAGAACAGAATTTTTTTATCAAAAATAGTAAGTTGTGCACAAACACAGTATTTTTTTTATGTTCCTGTAAAATCCTAAAAACAATTTCCATCTCTTAATTTTTACGATCAGTTATACCTATACAACAAAAAAATTATCATGCAAATGAAGCCCAAAATATATTGGGCAATAAATAAACAAAAGTTTAAAATAAAAAGTAAAAAAAAATCTGGACAAAAATCAATAATCAACGTACCAAAAGAATTTCTTTGAAACCACGGCAAAGTTCATAAACCACTTTACGCATGTGCGGCACAAGACTGAAAATACGCAAAGGTCGTACACATCTTAAAATCATTAAAACTTGAGCTCCAGACTGAGGAGGAACTTCTTTTGGCATCCAAGCCAAAAATACTAAACTCACCTGGAAAAATAAAATCACAATTAGTTAGAAAAACACGCAATGTCAACGATCACCCAGACAGGAGTTAAAAGGGGCTTAATCCCTCACAGAGGAAACAAGGAATGAAAAACAGTTTAAAGAAGACATCTCATGTTTCTGTATAATTTCTTCAAAAAAAGATTCTTGAAATGCCTCATTTGTATTTGTTTTAGTGCATGTTCACTTGCATGAAGTGATGTTAGTAATTAACTTTTACAAGAAGTATGTTTATTCTTATTTGAAGTTAAAAATCAACGTAAATAAAGCACAAATAAGGTAGAAAGTACAGCAAATAGCTATTTCAAGGCTACAATGGAGCCCCTTCATCAGTGCAAGAAGCTCAGCAAACAACATGAAAGCTGTAAGAGAACTGAGCGCGAAGCACGTGTGCCCCGGTATTTATAACAAATGGGCGAGTGCGCTTGAACTCACAACAAAGCGGGAAAACACCGACCAATCAGCGATCAGCGAAACGCCAGGAGAGCGAAGAAAAGGGGGGAAGGCGGCAAAGGAAAGTAGGGGCAAAAAAGCGCGGGAGAAAACACTAGAAGACGAAATTATAAAAATTGCTTCCAGATGTCAGGGAAAAATGGAACACTGGAAAAATCATTCACCAGAGAATGGGAATTTTTCCAAATATGGTAAGCTTCCCAAAAATCGAGGTCATAAACTGA
>JAXGGA010003125.1:0-108228 GCA_038373865.1 Uloborus plumipes
ATTACTGCAATTCAGAAACTTGAGCGGCACAAAGAGGTGTAGTAACCTACTAAAAAAAATATTAAACTGTTTTAATGAGAGACTGAGAAGGGGGAGGGGATAATATAAATAGATAGAATAATGTAAAAAAGGAGCTAAATGAAAATTAATAAATATTGAAGCAAAACGTGTCTTGTAATTCAGCAAGTATTTAATCAGGGAGAAGAAATTAAATTACATAAAAGATAACCAAAAGGTTATTTTTTCTTTCTTTAAAATAATGTATCAGCTATAAGACAACATTGGTCAAACAGAACTTGTGATTAAACATTATGAAATACGGTTAAAGGTGCAAATAAACAACTCAAATTGCTCCTGCGAAATTCTTACTGCGAAGTTGGCTTTCCAGTATATTATTTATTTAACTGCTAATAACGTCAACAAATTCTATAGTTAATTGACAAGTCAAATAAACTTTCAAAATCGAAAAAGCCTTGCTTCCACGTGTTTGCCAAAAGCGCACCAAAGCAGTGATTTCTCAATATTATGAAAAATACGATGTTTTCTTAACGCAATTTTTCGAAATCGGCCGTAACTTTTCCCCAACACGTGTGTCTTTATTATTTCAAATATTGCATCCTACAAACACGCTTGTACGTGAGGAATTGTTGTATTTTCTAACCACTTCCAACCGGTTGATATTACTCTTCATTTTCTCGGCCTTGGATCTTGTAGATAAATCATCACTAAAAGTTAATGTGTCTTTAACGGAAGAAACTTCGTAAATGTCCAAGTAGACTTCGTCTAGCCATGATTCCAAATAATATCGAAATGTATGGTTCTTGCGATAAAGTATTACAAATTTGTTAGACAATTTCACCATTTTTTTTTTAAGTGCATGACATCTGGATCTGGTAAAGAATAATAGTAATACACTTCGAAATATTTTCCCATACTTTTGATTTTATTTTCTTCTTTCCTGCTTTTTAAAAATGATTTGGTCTATTGATAAGTACAATAATTTGGTGAGAATTTCGATTATGAAGAAAACAGTTGCAGAAGCTTATGATTTCTTTTTGTAGCCCGTGATAGATTAAAGTTGCAATTTTAGTCGTTTTATTCAATTAACCAATTATGATTACACGAAAAACTGGCTAATTGAAAAAATGGACGGTACTACGTGGTAATTGTATTGAGCGGTAAATCACCCACTACCGTCGTGATTAAAATTACCTCGATAATTATTCGGGTATTACCACTATAAATAAATACGACACATGATAGAGCACCAATCATTTTTTACAAGTAAATAATATGATTAAGATTACAAGTAAGTGCGACAAAAAAGAAGAAAAAGGAAAAAGCAATTGATATTATAGATACTTTCATAAATTATTCATGAAATTGCCTTAGTTCATTTTATAAGTATAATACGATATTAAATATGGGAAAAGGCAGGCTTTGACTGAAAGAAACAATTCTTTCATAATTAATTGAATATGATTTCAACCAAATAACAAGAAGTTCTGTCAAGAACTAAACGAGCCTACTTTCCCGTACATCGACATCGGCATTGTTACATCTGATCAATATTCTCTTGAATATCTGAAACTGAAAATTATGTCAAACACACCTTTATAGCACTTAAAGCTGATTTCTAAAAGAAAAATATACCCCTCTCATCAGATGAAATGGACACGTAAAAATTAAATAAACGAGTAAATAAAGTTTTGTCGCACCTTTTAAAGATTGTAACTGTTACAGTTCTTCTGCAAAAAAATTTCACAATCGTTTTCAAAAGAAAAAATAATTAATAAATAAAATAAAAGAACATCAAAACACATTTTATCAAAGAAAGGAAAAAAAAAACCTCTTTCGTTAATAAAATGTCTCGAATTTTATTTTTAATCCGTTACCAGTTAATTTATTTTTTGTACTGAATTCAAGTAAGTATTCTACAATAATCGCTCCAGATTTTCTTTTAATTTTTCATATTGTTGAAAACATTCTGAATAATTAAATACACTTTACTACTGAAAAATAAAAGCAAATACACTGTAAAAAAGATGCTGTTTTTACAGTATAATATAGCTAATTTTATAGTAACAAACTAAAAATTGCTAATTTTACAGTAATAAACTGAAAATTGTTGATTTTACAGTTATTAACTGTAAAATTTCTAATTTTACAGTTTATTACTGTGCATTTTACAGTTTTAAACTGGAACCTCTGCTGCCAGTATTATACTGTTGTTATTACAGTATAATACAGCTTATTTTGTGGTAAAAACTAAAATTGTGGTGATATGCTGTAAAATTGCTGCTTTACAGTTATATACTTTAAAATTGCTAATTTTAGTTTATTACTGTGTATTTTACAGTTTTAAACTGGAACCTCTGCTGCCAGTATTATACTGAAAAAATAGCAGCTTATTTTTTGCAGTGTATATCCCTGTGGTGCGAGTAATGAATTTCAAACGTCCACATTTATTTTTAAAGATGGTGGATTTTTCAGCTTAAAAATAGTTCTGCACTAACGGAATTATACTTCAGTGCTTTCGGAACCCATAATCACGTGCCACAGCGTATTTCTGCTGTGTGTTTAAGTTGCATGCAACGCCAAACAATCGCGGCACGTTTCTCACTGCAGTCCTTTGCAGATCAGAAGGTTAACGATGATTCTATTTTATGCAAATGAAAATGGGACGCTTACGTCAGAGTTGAACTCGGAAGTTTTTAACTACCGCTCTATTGTTTTGTTTCGTTTTCGAAGGGAGCTGAAGCAATTTACAAAATTAACGCATTTTTTTTTCTATTTAAGCAAACTTTTGCTTTTTAATTCTAAATCCTTCCGTTAATAATTTTTTTTGTGGAGTTTAAGCAACGGATAAGGATTCTGTGAAGCCAAACTAATATAAAACTTGAAATGCAGGATATTTAGGAAGTATTTCAAAAATAGTGTGGGGAATTTACATCAGAATCAGAACAATTTCCTTGAATCGTTAAATTTTGCACAACTATTTGAGTTAAGAACTCTCCATTTTATCCGTTTATATATCTGCCTTTATACGTATAGATATACGCGCATATGTTAAAATGTACGCACATTATTTGAGTCGTTTAGAATCAAAATTGAAGGTTGGAAGGAAATCGTTAGAAAAAGGTGGATAAAATAAGGTAAAGGGATTGAAATCGACTTAGAGTTTACAAATTGTAATAACTACTGCAAACTATCACAGGATTAAATACAGAATTAGTTAAAAATAACGACAGAGCAGCCAAAATTCATGTCGTGCAGTGACAATTTGTAATGTGCAAAATCTTTAGAACGAACCTATAATGGGGCAATTTTTTATACTATCCATCAAAACTTGGCAATGCATTGCATACTCAGCGTTACGAAAGTAGTTAAAAGCTTTTTTTCTTATAGTATTTCTACGCTTCGCGTCGTTTTCTCGTTTAGATTGACGTTTTTCAGTTTGAGTAACGATTGTTGCCCAACGAGCAGGTTTTACATCCAACGCAGGAATATATGGCGGGAAAAACTTCTTTTGCATCTTACCATACAAGTGTGGTGTGAAGAAAAAATTACCACTCTAAGCCAGGGCAAAAGCAGAACTATAAGAAATACGCCACCAGCTCGGCCATGTCATCCAGATACTGCACTTTCATCGTCATTAGGAATGATCGGTCTGGCTTAAACAGTAACTGGAGTGTTGGCGGAAATCCTCTTATAGAAGCTAAGAGTGCCAAACTAGCTGGCAGCTAAAGTAAAAACAGCTTACCAGCGAGCTACTTTAGCAACCAGTTGGTTTGGCAGTCTTATCTTCTATTAGAGGATTTTTGCCTTCAGTTCGGTTACTGTCTAAGCCAGGCTGATGATTCCTAATGAGAATGAAACTGCAGTATCTGGATGACATAGCCGAACTGGCGGCGTAAGCCTTGAAGTGATGTATGGTTCATGTTTTTGACTTTTCTGCTCTGAACACAAGCGACTTCTGCCTTTATGTTGGAATGTTAAGTACGACTATAAATTTTTTCCCTTACTTTAATCTCCTTTAGCTGTTAAAATTTTAATTAGGGATTGATTTCTAACAAAGAGAGTGTGCGGGAGGCTTATACTGCTGTGCTGAACGCAGTGGTATCTGCAGTCCAGCTCAAACTGAGATATTACTCTTTAAAGTTTTGCGTCACCATGTATTTGATTCAGATGAAACTGTTTTAAAATTTTTAAAAAAATATTTCCCGTTCTCAAATGACCATATAATTTTGCATTTTGGTAAAATCAAAGAGCCACCTGGTGGCGATAACTCAATTTTGTTGTAAAGTGCAGATACGACTTTTGTGCTTAGCCCGGCAGTAATAATATAAATTTTAAATTTGCTTTATAGTGGGGCTGGCTTTAGTAAGGTTAGGTCTAATCCTAAGATGTGTGCTGTATAAATTGCTTCTGGATGTCAAATAATTGTATAAAATGAAAAAATATTAAACCTGACTATGTAGCCTACAAAAAGCAAATGATAATTAATACGTTGAATTATTTTCCGTTTAATGTATCAAGTTTAAAAAACAAATTTAAAACCAGACTAAGATTCTTTAGAATCTATTGCTGTTACTCATACACGTATAAAACTGCACTATTTATAATCGTGTATTTAAAATTGTTTCATAACGATAGCCTCTTAATATTTTGGGAGTCCTCCGGAAAAAAAAATACTTTTAGTGCAAAAATTATTTCATATTAGTGTACCAGTCTAATCTTTCCCAAGTCTCAAGTCAAACTTGTGACAGAATTTTAGTTATTTTGATGAAAAAAATGCATTAATAAAACACACCGCCTGTGGGGAAATGAAAAAATAAAAACACGAAATTTCTTTTAAAATTCACTTAATAATTTAAATGGCTCTTATTGATTGAGGGATGAATTTCATTGCAAATTGTCCCATAATTTGTACGTAAAAACAATTTGATGCTAATAAAAAAATATATATTTACCTGAGCCTGAAGCAAGTCACACTTCTTACTCCACGGAATCCGTTTTATCATTGCCGAGACACTTCACACCTTGACATTGAGACATTTTTGGAGCTAGTGGCCACGCGTTGTCGGATCCCTCCCAGCCAATGAGCGCGTTCGAAGGGCGGACTCCTCCCAAACTTCTCCAATGAGGGGGCGTGGGGGAGAGATGTGTCGCGTGCCGCATCCGGATGAAGAGACGTTTCGGATCGGGGATGCGGGACAAAAGACAGAGGCATTGGAAAGGCGTGACCGTTCTACCGCTTTGCCACGCGACGGAGATTGAGGTGGTATTGGAGTGGAATTGCTTGAAAATATCTTTTATCCAGGAGGATAAGGGAGGAAAAAAAAAGACGACGAGGTATTCAAAAATCTACTGTAATGCGTAGAGTTCTAAGCTTGCGGTAAATTTTATCAAGCTCTGGAAACACCGTCAGCAAAAGCTATCAGTTTCTCATGAATACGTTATTTTTCGTTCAAGTTATTAAGATATTGAAGCGAAATTACTTACATAATATTTTCTTGAGGTAGATTTGGAAAAATAAATAAGTAAATAAAAAACTTAAAGAACAGAAAAAAAAAAACAAAAAAACCGACGATTTTTGACAAGGTGGAGACCTAAAAACCCCTGTTGTCTTCGTAACAGCTTTGCAGTCTACGACTTGAGAATCTGATGAGGCTCTTATATATTCTCAGTACACAACCTCTAATTAGCATATTTCACATAAGATAAATCAGTTTTCCATGAGATAAATCAGTTCCTACCTGAGAGAGCGTATAACTACATTACAATAGGATAAAATTTTCAGTTATGTAACTTTTCTTTTTTTTTTTCGTCTTCTCTTGAGTAAAGTAAATTTTTTTTAAACTTGCGGTAAAAATTTGGGTTGACAGTAGTAAAGAAAATATAAATTAGCAACAGAAAAATTACGTAAGTGTCCAAAAGTAACAAAATTGGGAAATGGCCCTTATATTTACAGCGCTTACCTTACATCTTATTTTCAGCTGATTTTTTGGTGCCTGGTTTTCTGTTGAATGTTGTTTTTACAGTATAATACTGCTAATTTTATAGTAATAAACTGCAAAAATTGCTAATTTTGCAGTACTAAACTGTAAAATTGCTAATTTTACAGTAATATGCTATAAAACTGCGAATTTAACAATTTATTACCGTGCATTTTACAGTTGTAAACTGAAACCTCTGCTGCCAGTATTATACTGTTGCTTTTAGAGTATAATACAGCTAAATTTTACGGCAATAAACAGTAAAATTTCGTACTTTACAGTAAGAAACTGTAAAATTGCTAGTTTTGCAGTTTATTATTTTCCAGTTTTATATTGGAACCTCGGCTGCCAGAATTATACTGTAAAAACAGCAGTTCATTTTTTGCAGTGTACTACTGACAAGTCAACGAACTACTCTGGCTGTGTCGGATATTAGTGCAGTGTCAACTACTGATGTTTTTACCTTCAATGGAGGATAGAAAAGTAGCCATTAGAGTACCCAGAACAAAATTCCTACTCACCCACAATTCTGTACCTCAGAACCAGACTAACGTAAGTCCATTTTCGTCATTTTTCAATAGGAGGGGAAAAACGATTGTCGAATACATGCAAAGGATGGGACTCCCTCTCTTTTAATGCTGCTAAATAATTGTGAAGGAATTTCTGATCTAGAATAATATTCTTATGGGTTGATATGGAATAAGATTCAACAAACAATGCCGCAAAAAAAGTGAAAATCGCCATTTTTGGACTCACGTCGTTCTGGTTATGAGGTACGGAATTGTGTTTCCCATTTTCGCATTTTATTCCCCTCATGAATTAAGAATCATCACATATGACGCAAATTCCAAGTAATAACCGCTTCCTGAGCTCGCATAAGCGAAAAAAGTAAACATATCCCACTGCATCGCAAATAGAAGTAGAGCATTTAGCGCTCGACTTTGGAAAACACACGAAGCCGTAAAATCTAGAAACTGATACATTATACGATATGGAAATATTGAGGTAAAAACGCCAACGACATGGCTAAAAATAGCTACGGATGTTATGAAATGGAATAACATTCTATTATTACGCAGCGATAGATGTAAAAATATTGCAGTGTTGGAGCACCTGGGACTTGATCGAGGCATTTAGAGCAAGAGCCGGCACGGACAGGAATGGTGAATGCCATTTTGGAACATTTACCATAGATGGTAAAATCTGTACCTCAGAACCAGACTAACGTAAGTCCATTTTCGTCATTTTTCGGTAGAGGGGAAAAACGATTGTCGAATATATCGTTTTTCCCCTCTACTGAAAAATGACGAAAATGGACTTACGTTAGTCTGGTTCTGAGGTACAGAAATGAAGAAAAGTTTTTTTTTAAATTGCGTTCAATTTTCGTTTCGCTTGTACACTAAAAAATTAATGTTGTTTTTACAGTATAATACAGCTAATTTTATAGTAATAAACTGTAAACGATGCCAATTTTACAGTAAGAAACTGTGAAAATTCTAACTTTACAGTACTAAAATGTAAAATTGCTAGTTTTACAGTAATAAACCGTAAAGTTGCTAATTTTACAGCTTATTACCGTGCATTTTGCAGTTTAAAACTGGAACCTCTGCTGCCAGTATTACTGTTGTTTTTACAGTGTAATACAGCTCAATTTTACGGCAATAAACTGCAACATTTTTAACTTTACAGTAAGAAACTGCGAAAATTGCTAGTTTTACAGTTTATTACTGTGCATTTTACAGTTTTAAATTGAAAACTCGGCTGCCAATATTATACTGTAAAAACAACAGTTCATTTTTTGCAGTCTAGTCTGTAAGAATTGATGAAAAGCTAATGAAAGATAAGGTCGTCACAGAAGGAAGGTTTTCTAAAGCATCCTTTCTCGTTCAAGAAAGATGTTTCGATTTTCGCTCTCTTTCGCGCTAAAGTATATTCAAAATTTCAGAATAAGTTTGGCTGTTCCACTGTCTCAAGGAGGGTGTGGTGTAGCTGTTACCTTTGAAGTCTAACAACTTAATATTTTCCAAAATTAGTTTTAAATTAAATAATTTCAAATATTTAAACACGCATAATTGCAACCAGGAATTTTTCACATAAATTAAATCAATTTCTATGTGCTGGAATATTTTCAGCTTGTAGTTTTTAAAAGTTTTTATTGCTAACATTTTGCAGTACACTGCAAAAAATGAACTGTTGTTTTTACAGTATAATTCGAGCAGCCGAGGTTCCAATTTAAAACTGTAAATTGGGCAGTAATAAACTGTAAAACTAGTAATTTTAGTTTCTTACTGTAAATTAAGCAATTTTGCAGTTTATTGCCGTAAAATTAAGCTGCATTATACTGTAAAAACAACAGTATAATACTGGCATCAGAGGTTCCAGTTTAAAACTAAAAAACACGATAATAAACTACAAATTAGCAATTTTACAGTTTATTACTATAAAATTAGCAATTTTACAGTTTAGAACTGTAAAGTTAGCAATTTTACAATTTATTACTGTAAAATTAGCAATTTTAGTTTAGTACTGTAAAATTAGCAATCTTAGTTTAGTACTGTAAAGTTAGCAATTTTAGTTTATTACCATGAAATTAGCTGTATTATATTGTAAAAGCAACATTCATTTTTTTTTACCGTGCACACATGCCTTCACGGACAGAAACAATGATTGCATTTAAGGAAATTTACTAGATCGTGGTAAAATGACGAGAAGTTTTTCTTCTAAAAACGTTTCGTTTTCGTCCCGCTTGTCGTCTACAAGAATTGACGAAAAGCTAAAGAGAGATAAGGTCGTCACAGTTGGAAGATTTTCTAAAGCATCTTTTCAATGTTCCTGTATAGCAAAGATATTTCGATTTGTGACCTCTTTCGCCTGAAACTATATTCAGAGCTTGAGAATGAATTTAGTTGTTCCACTGGGTCTCAAAGAGGGTGTGGTGTGGCTGCTACTTTTGAGGTCTACTAATTTTATTTCCGAGATTAATTTCAAAGCTAATGATTTAAAATATTTTAAAACACTTAATTAAAATTAAATATTTTCAATATATATTAAATTAATTTCTGCGCGATGGAATATTTTCCGTAAATTTTTTGCTAATTATTTTTCCTCTAACAATTTGTAACACGTTTAAAAAGAACGTCAATTTTCATTAAATGCTAATTCTAACGGTTTATTGAGTTCTAATTAAAAGAAGAAATTGTTTCTAAAAAAATCTCTGTAACTAGTATTTGTTTATTAAATTGATTTAAAATAGAATAACAATTAATTATTTTAAGTTTAATTTTCAGTACGATGATAAGTTTTGTTCATGCTTTCAGAAGTTAATATATTGCTGAAAAGATTTAGATCACCGGGTAATTGTCGAAATTTGCCGGTGAATATCAACATTCACATTGTAAAGGCATCGGTGGAAGATCGAATATTTCCAGTGAATGTTGACAGTCTTGTTAAAAATACTGCTGATTACAGCAATTGTAATAAAAATCACAATGAGGAGATATATAAAACAGTATACCATGAAGAAAAAAAAACTTGAAAAAACTAAATAAATCCTAGTTAAGGATTCCGGGCTGTTGTGCCGTGGTCTAAACGGCTTTAATCCATACGTTTCGATCGCAACTGCGGCGGTCATCTTCAGTGGGTGTCGTTGATTAATTTGGCGACTGATGCGAAATTTCGAACTGCTGCTTCGAACTTAACTAGTATTTACTCCAGCCGTGAAAGCCTTCATTCTTACACTAAATAAATCGTTTGAATCACAAGGGAATCTTCGAAGACTTGTGGTGCCTGAAAGTTTTCCAAGTTTAAAAGTTTAAAATTCACAATTCACTCATTCCACTCGCTAAAGTCCACCCTTCAAATTGATTACCAACTACCTAACTACAATAATTCACTTTCGTTTTTGGCGACGATTTAAAAGCTTGTTTATCCAAGAACTTACTCGTGACAGAGCAAGTATAATGAAAACTTAAGCTAATTACTAGACTGATTAACTTAAAATGCACACGCCAGGTCAGAAAAATCATTCACCAATGGTGAGTAAATCATTCACTTAACCACCCCTGGTCAAAAACAGCATGGTTTCAGAAGTGAATAGGAACCTCGTTAAGTTTTATCTTCATTTTAACCACCCCAAAAGCCATAAACATTTTTCCAAAGGTGAACAACCCCTACCAATGAAACTCAATACAAAATTCAACCCCGTCTCGGCCATAAACAACTTTGTATGAAATTTGATTTTCAAATGACTTTTTTTTTCTTTCTACGAGCCTCGAGGGAAAAACTACAAACATCAAATCCTTCTCCGCCCGCACGTTCCATCCGAACAGTGACTCTCCAGCCCCATTCAAAGATTCGACAGTTATATTTCTCTGTCGAGAATCACTGCGACACGCGACGCGAGTGACAATCGAACAAAACAGACCGCCGCACAGACCTCCTTTCTGATGAGACCGACGACCCCGATGACTTTGCATGCAGATGGAATGGCATGCGTCAATACCGTTAAGATGCTCTCGCCCTTCCGAAGGTTAAGGGCAATCAACTCCTGAACTCCGAAATGCAGTCCAGTAGGTAGTCAAGATGTCATTCTAGGGAAAATAGGAAATTTTGCTATATTTTTCTTATCTCCAGACAACAATTTTTAAATATCAAGGGGGGAGGGGTAAATTTAACTAAGCAAACTTAGCTAATCAAACATAATGCATTTCAATTTTTCTCAATTACCCGCATGCTATAGAATGGCATGTTTCAATACCGTTAAGATGTTCTCGTCCTTCTGAAGGTTAAGGGCAATCAACTCCTGAACTCCGAAATGCAGTCCAGTAGGCAATCAAGATGTCATTCGTATGAAAAATCAGAAATTCTGCTTAACTTTTTTTCTCCTATCCTGATAAGAATTCTTTAATTGATATATATATATGTCTTTTTTAGCTGGGTTAAATTTAGCTAAGCCAATAAAATCATAGAATCAACTTTAATGCAGTCAATTTTTCTCGATGACACTCATGTATATAGGATGGCATGCGTCAATACCGTTAAGATGCTCTCGCCCTTCCGAAAGTTAAAGGCAATCAACTCGTGAACTTCGAAATGCAGTTCAGTAGGCAGTCAAGATGTCATTCTTCTGAAAAATTAGAAGTTCTGTTTTTTTTTTTTTATGTAGTTCATTACTCTTAAATTGGCATTTGTCTTTTTAGAGGGAAGGGGTAAATTAAACTCAACTAAGGCAATATATTTATCTGATCAAATTTAATGAACTTCTGTTTTCCAAATAACTTACATAAAGATAGAATGGCATGCGTCAATACCGTTGATATGCTCTCGTCTTTCCCAATATTAAGGCAATCATTTCCTGAATTTTAATATACAGCTCAGTTAGGCAGTCAAGATGTTATTCGTACGAAAAATAAGAAATTCTGCTGTTTTTTTCTGTTAACAATTGTTGAATTGGCATGCCTTTTTTTTTTAACAGGGAGGGAGGAATTACATTTCACTAAACCAATAAACTTATCGAATAAAATTTAAGAAATGTCAATTTTCCTTTATGACCAGCATGCAGATATAATGGCATGCGTCGATACCGTTAAGTTGCTCTCGCTCTTCCGAAGGTCAAGGACAATCAACTACTGAACTTCAAAATGTAGTCCAGTAGGTGGTCGAGATTTATTTACTCGCTTGAAAAATCAGTATTTTTGATTTTTTTTTCTTCTTCAGATAATAACTCTTTAATTGACATGTGTGTTTTAGGAGGGAGGAGGATAAATTTTTACAAAACCAATAACATGATCTAAGCAAATTTAGCAACTTTCGGTTTTACTTGATGACCCGCACGAAGATATATGGAATGGCTTGCGTCTATACCTTTAAGAAGCTCGCGCCCCGTCAATGGCTAAGGACAATCAACTCCTGAACTTCCAAATGCAGTTCAGTACGCAGTCAAGATGTCATTCGTGTAAAATATCAAAAATTCTAATTGTTTTTCTCCAGTTAGCAGCTTTTATCTAGGAACATGTCTTTCTTTTTTTTAGAGGGATACTATTCCAAACATCTTTGAAATACTTGTTCAGACAAGATATTATTTTCAAAATGATTCAAAACATTCAGTGAAAAGCATCTGATAATATTTTTATGCATTCTCTAAAACCCAACTTGGAATCGTAGTCCAACTGAGTACAATAAACAATCAACAGCCCAGCCCCATCTGTTGTTTCGATTTACGTCTTGGATGCATCGATTCCCTTACATATGGTGGAATATACAGGGGGAGGTGTCCACCCCAACCTACACGCGCCAGGCAGAACCCCACTTCACAAAACAAATCCAATGTAGGTCACTAGATCCCCTAAAAAGCAGTTTTTTTGTTGACTTCCGTCGAATTCAAATGGAGTGGCGAACAATACGAGCGGGGGTGTTGCCAAGCAAATAATTTTTTTCCAGAATGGGAGTAACGGGGACCGTAACGCCATCTGCCTACCCCTCACCTCAGGAGTTTGGATACTGTAAGAAATCAACAACTTTTTTGTTGCTTCTATATCCTTCTGATCTTGGCCTTGTTCGGACTTTTTTCTTTGGAGACATCGCAGCTGCAGTGTGAAGAGAAATAAATAAGCCTGGAGTAGTGTGTTAGTCTACTTACTGCTGACCTATAAGCCTCTTTATTTACTTAGTTTGAAATAGATCATTTGAAACGTACATATGGTTCCGATTCAGGGTCATATATATTTTTTCTTTTTGAGAAATCTTCTGTATGGATGGAGTAGTTTGACTAAAAGTGAGATTAAATTTATGAAGTATTTCCTTTGAATGAGAGAGTACATAAAAGGGAAATGAAAACAGTTCATGAAGTAATAGTAATTACCATCTGTGTTTTACGAAAGTGCGTTTTTTTGACTTTCAAACTGTCTAGGGGCAAACTTTCATGGATAGAAGTTCCATAGATCGATTTGAATATGGCCTACAAGCGACGAAATATTTCCTTTTATTAAATATATAATAGATAGGGCAAACAGCAGTTGAGTTTGATATACATAACGTGACCATTTATTTTATTTTTTTTCTGTTCAAAACGGGACAGTTAAAAAATCAGGCAAATTTATGTGTATAAAAAAAGTAACGTATTTTTATAATTTGTGCTTCATACAGGTAAGTGAGTATTTAAAAAGAATTGACGTAATACTGAAAATAAAATCCAAAAATTGTTGTAATTTGGTGTTAATTTTAAATAAGAACTTTGATAACAGGCAAGAGTTTACGTAATTTACTTTCACAATCAAGACAGATTTAAAAACAATGATTTGCAAATGCGTTTTGGCCAATTCATAAATTATTCACAAACGAAAATACTCTTTCTGCCGAAGGATATAAATTTTTACTTAATTATATGAAAGCTCTAATGAATCAATCGGTTAAAAAAGTATAAAAATATATCAGCAATTTCATATACTGTCGGCTGGAACGTTTCCAGTGTTACATTTTGTCGCTGTAAAAATCATATTTGAAAATTATTTGATTTTCACAATATGCATTAAAGTAAAATGCTATTTTTTCCATTCAGAAAATAAAGTTGCTGTAAAAAGTTTTAAAAGGTGAAATTTTGTTCCTAAGAAAAGTAAAAAAAATGTAATGAAACAAAATTTGTCGTCCTAGGCCTTCCTACTCTACACTGCAAAAAATGAACTGTTGTTTTTACAGTATAAAACTGGCACCCGAGGTTCCAATGTAAAACTATAAAAAGCACAGTGATAAATTGTGAAGCTAGCAATTTTACAGTTTCTTACTATAAAATTAGTAATTTTACAGTTTAGTGCCGCTGCATTATACTGTAAAAACAACAGGCTGGCAGCAGAGGTTCCAGTTTAAACTAAAATTAAGAGGTTTTGCAGTTTAGTACTGTAAAGTTAGCAATTTTACTGTTTATTAGTGAAAATTAGGAATTTTTAGTTTATTACTATAAAATTAGCTGTATTGAACTGTGAAAACAAGATTCATTTTTTACAGTGTACCCATTTAGAAATTTGACTCTACTGAAGGCGAAAGAGGTTGCCACCTAACAAGTCCCAAACAGACATTCAGCCTCAACAAACACCTAGCTGTGTGGCCATCCGAACGTTGAAAAGATGGTGTCGAGTCAAAAATTTGAGGTCAAAAAGGGAAAAATATGGTGTGAAAGAGTTAAGGTTGGCGACACAGGAAAGGTACCCCACCCTAACAGGAGCAGCGAACTGAGGCAGAAAAGGCGGATCCGAACGTTAACCTTTTCGGTCACCTGCGCCTACATGCAAGATGACAAAGGGATACAAAGAATTCTGCACATTTCACCTTTTTAAATAAACGCCATTGACATCGAGGAAAACACACAAAGCGAATTGTACCCAGCATGACAATAGCGGAAAAATATATCCTAGAAGCACTTTGTCGAGTATTGATTGAATAATAAATAAACGGAATAACGGAGCTATGCTTTGTGTACTTAAGAAGTTTGTGATTAATTTATGTAGGATAATTATAAAAGAAGGAGCATCTGAAATATATTTTGAGGAATATTTCAAATAAAAAAATGTTTAAGAGGTATAGCAGGTATAGGAAGGTATAGTTTTCAAGTTTTTACTTCAATCTTTAAAAATATTTCACGTGCTCTCTGCACTTGGCAGTTTGTTACTGCCAACTCACTTTTTGTCATGCCGTGTCTGCTTTTGTGTTAAAAGCGCTTGATTTTTAGATTCATGAAATACAGTCGAAATTCAATAACTCGAAATTCCAATGGACAGGCTAAAGTCTCCATGTTATAGGAAGTTCCCACTGCCTTTTCAAGAGTTTGGGACTTAATGGAAACTTTTTTCCATCTTATGTCTATCAGGCAGTAACTTTCCTTCCTTAAGCTAGAGCTAAGACAGAACTACATGTAAAGTGCCAAAAATTCAGTTACGATATCCAAAAACTACAGTTTCATCCTTGCTATTGTGTCACCAGACTGGAATCTTCAATAGCCGAGCTGGAGGTAGATTGGTAGATGTTCCCTCACTCAACGCTGAGATAATCAACAAATTGGTAGCTAAAATTAATTAGTCGGTACATTACTGTTTATTACCTAAGCTTTTGCCTTCATGTGCGAGTTCAACCTTCATATTCGAGTTTAATATCGAATTCTTCATAACAAAGATATAGCTATAACATAGATATTTTCCCTAAAATAGCATAAATCATGTCCAATTCTTTTGAATTTTAAAAATTAATTTTAATGTTTACTCCTAATTAATCACTAAAAATGCAGTGGCTGGAAAACATGTTCCAAGTAGATTTGCAATAAACAACAAGCGCCGTTTTCAAACACTTCTTTTTTTTTTTGCTAATATTCACAAAATAATGTATCTAAAAATATATGCGTGAGAGTATTATGTACACTGCAAGAAAAACTGCTGTACTGTTAGAAAATGTGTGGGAAACTGGGCTTCCATAAAGGTTTTCAGTAACGGTACGAATTCTTCTTAATTTCGGCACCATTACTTTTGGAGATGGCCTCGAAAAGGATAAAATTAATTTCTTTTATTGTGACTTTAATTTTATAAATTTTTTATTTATCACTACTCATTATTCATTACAATCTACTAAGATACACTTGACCAAAGTGACCTTTACCATTAAAATCTTTCTATATTAAATTTACTGCACCTTATATCCTCTTTATGAGACACCTGTAATTTTTTGGCCCCGTTTGGTGGTTCTTTCAAGGTCATTGCAGATTTCATATCTCTGAGATGGCACATCTCTCTACGGCTGGTGCGCAAACTGAGCATGACGCTTTCCGCTATGACATCGGAAATGGGCCATACATGAACGAATTATTTTGTATCTTTTTATGTTTTCACGTCTAGCCGCTGTCGCTTTGATTTCATTCCCAACATTATTTTAAAGTACTTCTGTCTTTAAATGTGTTAAACAGATGAGATGGTTTCATCTGACACGACTGTAGAAATGCTTTGTTATACAGATGTTTAACAATGTTTTTAACGGTAATTTTTCAAAAACCAGACACGAAGTGAATTGTTATTTTTTGCTAATGTAAAAACTGTGAAATCATGCCTCACTATTGTAGTTTTATGAACTAGTAAGGAAACAGTTAAAAAATTGTACCTTTGAGAAATTTTATTCATGCTAAAGTACCATACTAAAATAAAAATTTTCTTTTCTGGTTCTGCAGCTATCGGTCACAAAAATCGAGCTGGTCACAGTAGGCCTTTCCCCCATGGGCTGTTACACCGCTGAGTTTAGTTTATACGGAACTTTTAGAGTATAATACAATCAGTGCCTCAAGTATGTTTTCTTCCAAAAAGTGAGAGAGCTTGAAGAGAAGCAAAATAGAAGCACATAGAAACAAAGTGGCGTAAATGACAAAATCAAAAATTTAGAAGTAACAAGAACCAAGAGTAGGGTGAACTCTCATCTGTTTTGGGGAAAGAGAAAGTAATAGTAGCAATGGTGAGGGAGAACATGATTTAGATTTTTCTTTTCAATGAAAGCCTGAGCCCTCGGCTACGAAAACTGAGTTGAGCACAGTAGGCCTTGCACCACGGGCTGTTGCTCCTCTCTGAGTTTGGTTTATATTTAACTCTTAAAGTATAATATAACCAGTGCCTCAAGGTTGAGTTTTTCTCCAAAAAGTGAAAGAGCTTGAAGAGAAGCAAAATAGAAAAAAAAAAAAAAAAAGCCTAAGTGACGTAAGTGACAAAATTAAAAACTTGAAAATAACAGGAATACATAGTAGGGTAAACTTTCATCTCGTGTAAATGACGAAATTAAAAATTAGAAATAAAAAGAACAAGTAATAGGTTTTCTCATCTTCTTTTGGAGCTAGAGATGGTTGTCATGGTAATGGTTGAAAACTTTTTTCAGTGAAAGCCTACCTACAGTTTGCATTGTGCATGCGTTTTAAGTGAACTAAAAACTTAGAAAAGTCCAATTACATCCCTTTGCTTCCCACTGCCACAATTATTAATCGCTATTAAAAATATCAAAACATATTTTAAAACTAAGCCCGGAAGTTGGGTTGATATACTTCCCCATAACAGGTCAACAAAAGGTGAAAGGTATTCTGATGTTTAAAATCTGATTGGCACAAATGAAATGTTCTTAACATCTAAGTGTCCAGCATTTCCTTTATAAATGCCATGCGAGAGATTAAAATCAACAAGTTGCCTCCTAACCTTAATGGTGAAAGGACAGAGGAAAAGAAAGCGAGAGTAATAGTGAAAGGGGGTGTGCATTGTTCTTCCAGACAAGAGATTAGGGGGGAGGGAGAGATTTTTAGATGGGGGAGGAAAACCATCTAGGTTGACCTCCTTTTCGAGGATAAAGATCTTCTGAAGAAACTGGTCGTCAGTGAGTCTAAAACTAGTTTTAAATAATGTTTGACCGATGCACCGGAATCTGGCTCCTTCTTGGAAATAAACAACTTCGACCGTTTTCTCACAAATTGCTCTTTGAATGATTTTATTCTTTTACATAGCGCTTTCTCTTTCTGGTTTCTGTATTGCGTTTTGTGGAAAAGAAAGGGAAACACCCTCCACCCTCTGGTGAAAGTTCTAAAGATTTTTGGGACAGTACTCATTAAATTGATGCTCAGGAGTAATTTCGTGTGATTGCAATTGTAAATTTCAAAGAAAGCGAAGCTTCTTCTTCAAAAGAAAAGAGAGAGATTGGAATTATATTATTTTTTTTTTTTCATTTCTAGTGACCTATTAACACATTCACTTAAACAAAATTACAGCAATGCTCACATTTTAGGTATGGTTCTCGAGTGGTGGAGACATTGCTGTTCCTGCTGTCGCCAAACCGGATGTGGTAACCCAGAAGAATTACATGTTGTAACTTTTACTGTCTTCAGTCATGTAAATCGATCTTTTTAAATAAATAATTTGTGTTTTCCCATAACTGCTGTAAATTGTCTTCTTTTGTGATACTTAACATGAAAGCTATTTTTTCATGAACATTTAAAGCAGCTGAATTTCACGATAATTGCTCCATGAAGCACTGCATATACAGTTATCATTTCCGCTTTTAAATTTCTGCTGACTTAATTTAGGTATTTAATTTTGACGACGGTTTTGCCCATCGTTAACAGATTGGGAAAAAATCATTTCAAACAAGTAGCATATTTATTATTCTATGCAGCAAAATTGAAATGAACTTTTGAGTGTGTTCAACAATAGAATCATATGTACCACACCAGAGGGAGTTTTGTCTTGTAAGATGGATGATTTCTTTTAAACTTAAGAAATCAAGGAAGTAAAATACTACTAGGCAACAAATTTTAAACTGTCAGTCGTTATTAATGTGTTTTTACATTAAAAAAAAAAAAAAAAAAAAAGTCTAAATTTTTCCATACGTGACAATGGAGTCAACCATTCGCAGTCTCTAGGTTAGGTAGCATAGATAAGTTACATAACTATCTATTCTTCTATCCTTTTGCTGTAGTTATTCAATTAAATGCCTTTCAGTATTTTCCGTGTTTTAGTATCCTTATCAACAACGAATTATGACTCCATAGGCTTCGCTACACGTACTGTAGTACTCCACAGCATTCAATACAATGATTAGCATTTGCAGTTTCCAGGTTCATTATGAAAGAGAAATCAAATGGCTCCACAATCTCCCCCTACGTGCCGTACAATTTAATAAAATACCTTCCAACGCTTGCAGTTTTTTTTTTATGTTCATAATAAAGGAAAGAATCAACTGGCTTCGGACATGAATCTCTATGTAGTGCACGTATTAGGCAAGATGCTTTCCGGCTTAATACCGTTTAGTACTCATGACTCATCACCAGCAGGAAAAGGGAGATCATATGGTTCCCCATTTTACTTACTATGCGTTGCACGCACTTAACAAGAAAATTTTCTCTTCCACCTTTCATAACTTATCAAAAAAAAAAAAAAAGTATCAGAGGTTTTTTTTTCTTTCTACTCAAACTTGTATTCATACAGTTAAACAAATTTAGGCTCACGAAATGTTGTTCAGTTTCAAAGAAGTTAATAACGGGTATAGTATCAATTTATGTCATGACAAAAAATGATTTCAAGCTCTTAATTTTTTATTACTTCTAATGAGAAAAGGAGTACTGGGTTAGCACGAAAGAATGATCAAATTTTGAAGCAGTTATGGGTTATTCCATTATTATTTTCCGAAAATGATATAGGCAAATTTAGCTGATTATTCCGACCTGCGCGGAGCAGAAGTGATGAACTAACTAACACTCCTACAACATGATGATGAAGTGAGATAGTCCCCATACTATATAATTGAGATTAAGTTCACTGCTAGCATTTACGAGGCATCAATTTATGTTATGATGAAAATGATTTTAAGTGCATAATGTTTTCTTACTTCAAATCAAGAAAGGAGTACTGGGTTAGCATAAAAGAATGATCGTATTTTTAAACAGTTATATTGGGTTGTTTCATAATTATTTGCCTCAAATGATCTCGGCAACTTCAGTATATTATCCCGACAGGCGCAAAAGGGACGAACAAACAAACACCCTACAACGTGAAGTGGGATAGTTCCATACTATATAATTCGATTTAAGCTCACTGCTAATATTTAAAAGTATCGTGGAGTAACGGGATGTGTAACTCGTGATTCTGCGAGAATTCCGTCTTGGCCATTAGGTGGTTGCAACAGTGGGTAAGCATCAGCAGAACTTCGGATGTGGGCACGAAAATTCCACGAACAGTCCGCAGGTCTCTTCCCAAGCTTCGTAGCGGCGATTTGGAGATTTCGCATTTACCTGGAGCCGGCCGTCCTATGCGGTGTGATATAGACGGTTTACGGAAGAAATCCAGACCCAACCAACGTCGATGATACGGAAACTCAGTGACAAACACTCTGTAGCACCATAGACTATTTTCCGACACTTGGTTGCAATGGACATGGCGAAAACGAACATGAGTCCCGCATCAACTAACGGAAGCGCAACATCTAGAGCGTTTGGAGATGTGCAAATCGCTACAGAAACACGAGGTTAATCCCCATTCTTGCACCGTATCCTCACTGTAGATGAGATGAAAACGGGGTGCTGCACGACAATCAAACTCAAAACACAATGATTTCATAGAAGGAACCCTTGGAACAGGTGCCCAAACCGACCCTGTATATACAGAAGATCCTCATCGCCTCTGTTTGGTGGACTGTCAAAACCATGGTCCACTATGAGTTCCTCCATTAGGGCCATAACATCAATATAAATGTATAATATCGTCAACTGGATGTATGACACATGAAAATTTCCTCAACACCAGCAGCACCTGCCAACAAATCCTGTCTCATACTTTTGCAAGATGGAGCAAGTCTTGATGTCTCGACTGATGGTCGGCAGAGGCTCAGGAGTTCGGGTATAGGTTTCTGAGGCATTTACCTTATTCTTCGGACTTATAGCCTATCAATCGTCACATGTTTCGGCAGTTGGACAGACTTATGAGGAAAAAACAGTTCCTGAATAAGGATGACATGTATCAAGAGGCAATATTATGCCAGAGTTGGGAGCAACTTTTGATTACACTAGATCATATTCAATAGACCAGCTTAAAATAATTTATTATTATTGAAGAAAATCTTAAATATGCAAATTGGAAACATTATTCTTTGCAATTTTAGCTACGATATCATAAAAAGCCTCTAAACAGGTGTTAGATCTTTTTGATTAGCAGTGTAAATGTCGGTGATTGTAGTTAAATCTACAAATTCTTTATCGAACACCAGACTTTGGAGCTCAAGTGCTGCCTTTTTTGCTTCTTTGTGTACCACCGCCAACTCTCACGTACGAAGTCTAGAATGTAAAGATTGTGACATAATGCACGGGTTACCATTCTTTTATGAACTGCAAAAGCTGCACCCACAAAATACCACTTATACAGTGGCACAATTTGATTAGCTTTAATGTTCCCCGTTAACTTGCTCGCAGTCGTGGAAGTAGCGTGAAACATTTTAACAAAAAATATAGTAACCACTGCGATGAAAAAAAACCAGTTGACTAATCCCTTGGACATTATAGGAAATTAATCTAATAAGCCTCCGTAGTCAGTCACTTCTTACGTAATTACTTCAGTTCCTTGTGGTATTAATAATCCCGCCTGTTGCTAAAAACACCAACCTATGTGTGCCCATATCAGTCTAATTCCAAAATACACCTTTCAAGATCTCTATTTAACGCAGGTGGATGACGAAAGAAAAACAAAACAAAATCAGCTAGAGCCCTCGTCCAGCCAGCTTGTTCGCCGTAGTAGGAAAAAGAGAAAATCATCTTATTGAGGCCACGGGTGAAGAGAAAGGGATGGAGATAAAAAATACATAAAAATCTGCGTGGGACTTCCTCCAAATCGGGAATCCGGAAGCGATGATAGCGACCCCATTTTGGCAAACCACTTTCGCTAACCCAGTTTTGGTGGTTTTCTCTTTTGTCTCTTCTCACGCGTTTTGGAACCAGTCTTCGTAACACGCTTCAGTTGCTGTGTGAGAGCCACGAAATAGATACATCGCGTTCACGTGAGGAGAGAAGCGAAAGTCAATACCGGAGAGAAAGTGCACGGGGCCACTTTGACCTTTGGGAACGATCCTTTTACCTCCTTCTGACTCTTCTTCAAGTTTTACTTTTGCATCTCGTTGCTATTGTTTCCCTTGATGATCTTCGGGAAACAGAAGCGATTGATGTGGAGCAGCTGATGCAAAAATGTCATCTTTCCTCCCCAAATTAGTTGCTGCATTTGAGTACTTTTGCAGTTATGATTTTTCTAAAGCATCTTTAGAGATTTTTGGTTGCCATGCTATCAATTAACAATGTTTACTCAGCGAGTACTCTCTCTTTCCTTCTTTAAATCAGAACTAACTTAGTTTCAATAATCCAGGGTTTTCACTTACTTAAGCCACGCCCCATTTAGTAAGAACTGTATCATCATTATCTGTATGGAATTAGAGCTTAATACAGAATTGAGAGTAGGCTGATTGGATTGTAGTTTTAAACATCTTGCTTCCATTAAAAAAAAAGATTTTCACAGCAGTTTCCCAGTACTTTAGAACGTCACATAGTGTTTACTGAATAATTTGATGAGAACTTCTATAGTTTCATTCAGGACCGTGGTGGCCCGATCGGTAAGACGTCGTACTCGTAACAGGACAGTCACGGGTTAGATCCTAGCCAATCAAAGTCACCGGATTCGTCACTAATGGCAGCTGACTGACGTGAAATAAGGATCGTGGTCCAGGGACGTTATTTCGAATTTTTCCAGTTGGGGGCAAACGGTGCATACACAATGTAAAATTTGCCAAAAAGTGGCAAAAACCACGCCCACTTATTTGCCAATACATTGATCTCGAAAAGTCGGGGGGGGGGGGAATTGACTCCCCCCTTCCCCCCTAATTGACGGGCTTGTCGTGGTCACGAAGTTCTCCAAGTGAATCGATTATCCCTGGGGGTACTGGACCAGGTAATTGCTCGGCTTTGATCTGGGTCAAAAGAACAGAACGCTCTTCAGGGCTCCATCCCCTCTTAAACCACGAATTGTGGTAGGTATGGGGGATCCTGGAGTGTGATGTGTGGTTTCCCCATTCTGTGCTTCTTGTAAAATATCCAATCAATCTGTCCTCTCCATCGCCACCTTTGTGCTTTTCCATTGTTTATTACTTTTATTATCATAACTACTTCTTCCTTAACTACATTGGCGTTACGTCATTTCTATATGATTCACTGATTTATTCAAATGGAGCGTAAAATGTTGAATAAAATTTGCTGCTTCTTTTAGGATTGCTTCCTTATTATTCCGAGTGATTTTAAACTTTTTTTACCTATTTTTTTTTGGCACTCATTAAAACTTCTTCTTGCAGTCCTCAAATTTTTGTTTTCTTCGTTACTTGTTGAATCAAACTACAACTAAATTTCCTGCTTTCTTCCTGATTCTTTTTCTTCAGTTGAATATAGTTGTGTTATTATAACCTTTGCAATAACATTTTACTTATGTTTCACTTCTTCCCTTTTTTCCAAAAAGCTGTCTTGTACCTTTCCAGATTTTCATAATAGGTTTAACTTCTCCAATCCACCAATATTTTTCGCTGATTCAAAAATGAGATTCAAAAAACTTTGCCCTAAATCATTAATGTCACCAGTATCCTCTCGCAGGTGAAATTTGCTTCTTGCCTCTATCTGCAATTGTTGTATCTTAGCTTTTAGATGCTGTGGACGAGTTCTCTTTTCTGAGTTTCAACCAGAAGTTTTCCTCTTTCTAACTCAACTTGGGTACTTCGGAACTTGGGGCATACTGCACTTAACATACCAGCCTATGATCACTTCCAGAATGTAATCTTTTCACCTTGGTACAACTCGTATAAAAGCATTTTCTATGCTTTAAGATATAATAAATTTCACTAGAATTAAACTTCAGATGTCATTTCTTCTTTAAATTACTTTTAAAAATTAATAGTCTTCACGCTCTGAAATTACAATCAGTTTATGCCCTCTTCAAACTTTCGTTGATTTTCCAAATACTATACGTTCTTTTCAATGTTTGGTACAAACGGTTTCTAAATGAATTGCTTTGACTGCAGCAGAACAAATAGCTCAATTTATGTTTTTACTGTGACCATGTATTGATGGACAGAAGGCCCGACGGGTAAACTCGATTCTAGTAACAATTAACGGCCACGTAAGAGGAACCAGTTCTGCTGGTAAAGGCGCTATAATTGGGCTACATCAAAGAATTGAAATTTTAGGTGGTAAACGATTTTATGAAACCTGTATGATTGTAATATCTATTATTTCTTGCCAAGTTGAGAAAACTATACGATGTAAGTATTCCAAACTTCAAGGAGATGCAGGAATTTTTGTCTTTGCAATATTAATAATAGGGTGAAATGATAAAGACCATAAAGAAAAACGTTTTTCACTCTGGAGGAATGTTGGTTAAATTTGTTTTTTTTAGTTGCTTCTGATGTAGGTTATCTTTCCTTTAATTTTTTATCTTTCTTCACAAATCATCTACAGTTTGTTGGTAAAAATGTATGATAAAATAAGTTGACTTTTGTTAAATCACTAAACATGAGCAACAGTTTTTTCTTGAAGATGTTAAATGATTCTAAAACCAGTTATCGTGTCTCTAAGTCTAAATTATCTGTAGTATCCATTTTGCGTGTAGAAGAATCCATCGAAGAACATCCTCATCTATCTGCTTGCCTTGATGAATCATTCTGTTCTGAATGGAATGGTTCTGACGTTCGTGGCATCACCCCTAGTAAAAACAGTTTGATGAATGGCCTTTTGCGGAGTATGATAATACTGCCATTTTGAGTGAAAAAACTTCTAAGTTTTCGCAATTCTTTGGCACTTGATTTCTCTCTCCCCCCACGTCTCAGGATCACGGCATATTCAACCGAAAGTTGCATTTTCATGTCCATAGCACTGCTGAAAAAAAGTTCAAACGCATTATCTAACAGCATGCCATAACTTTTATGACTCAAATATTTCTTTAGCTGGAAGCTTCATCCAGACCCTAAATTCTTGAGAAGGCTGTTTTAGCTTCTCATAGTTCAAACTACTAATAATTCAGAGAATTTAGCCGCTCCTTTGGGATTTTTAGTCATCGAGAGTTGACTGCATAAGCCTCTATTCTAGCAACTGACCTAGCAACTAAAAGTTGTAGTCAGTTGTCCCTTTTTGAATTGAAGCTAATTTGTTACGACTTCACATTATTTAAAATAGGCTTACTTAGTTTGGATAGTGATTGTACATTAGCGAAACTGCCTTCAGCAGATTCAAAAGCTTATATAAGATATGAATGGCATTCAGCAACGGGTGTGTCTTATCCAGAGCTGAATTTAAATGAAATTCATCGGGAATATTTCATCTAACCTTTGCTGCCACTTGATAACCGCATCAAGTGACAATAATTCATCCCAATTGAATTCCACGTAACCGTGCAGTTTTAAAAAGCAATTCATAGTGCCGAATACACGTGTGGTCGGTAAAATGGTATTCTACTCACGGCCGTTGGGGAGAGAGTTTTTAGAAATACAAGTTGCTGTTGGTGTTTTTTCAGATAACATACCTTTAAATCAAAAACAAGGAAGTGAATTAAAATAGAAACTTTTTATTTTTACTAAATGAATAGTTATTTTTTTTCGCATTAAATTAGCATATAATTTTCGCTTATGACCGTGAAACGGCAGCTTTACTTTTGGATCTTGGATAACTTAACGAAAAGGTGAAAATAATATTTGAGGTCTACTCGTTTTGTAGCTACTGTTATTTCCTCAAAAATAAGACGTTATCAAAAAAACGCCTCGCATAATTTTTCTAGTGACTTCTGAAGTACGCCCTACCCCTTAAATAAGCCCTAGCAAAATATCGTCATGTAAAAGAACGCATTATGACACGGCAGCCAAATTTGATTTGATAGTATTTGATTTATTAATAAGACTAAAACATGTATAAATTTTAATGCTCAGATAAAATGAATACAAAAAGAAAGAGTACAAATACTAGAGGACATGAATTCTGAAGCACTGTAGGATGAAGTTTTTAGATTTCTGCAAACAGCAATAGGTCCGAAAATGGCGATCAGAGAAAATACAGAGTGAAGACAAAAATGTGTTTTCGACATTTCAATTTGTTTTTACAAATTGAGAGGGGTGATAGTTCCCCTTCGTACAAGCAATAATTACAAAGTAACATAGAGTTACATTTTATTCTGAGAGGCAAAAAAAAAAAAAAAAAAGAGAAAGGAAAGTTTCACCGTAAGCAAATTTCCACCTAGAAGAAACAGCATCTTAACCCATTAATGCTTAGCGTCCCTTTTTAGAGACGGTTCAAAAAAGGGTCTTAATTTCGCCAAAATGAACATTTCAACCAAATAATAGTGTTCAATTAGTACCTTGATAGTGTTTCAATTCGTTATCAACATATTGCAGCATATAATCATTATAAAGTATGTTCTATAGCAGTTTTAATATGATCTTTATCAAAAATCGTTCACAATCTCAAGACAAAAAGCACAGTTTTCAAAGTTTTTCCCAGCTTCCCAGTTTATGTTAATTGCTGATTTTATTTCTTATTATAAAATGTCTTTTTAAATATAATATTGTAGGCAGAAAAATTTTTTTGTGAAAAAAGTATGTACCCTCTGGGGTCTATCGTAACTTTTAAGGGACGATTTTTTTCCTTAATAAAAAAAAAATATTTTTTACATAATATTTTTTTTATTATTTTTCCTGTCAATTAAACACTATTTGTAACCAGTATACAAAATATCTTTGGGAAAAAATGTCAGGCATTAATGGGTTAAGTGGGCAGCAATTAGCAATAATTGGCACTGGAGAATGGCAACCAGAGCAAACGTTGTCCGTTAAAATGGCGCAGCATCGCCGGTGTCATCTATGCAACGACAAGCATAGCCGATATTTTGAGCACTTATTGTGAGTTTTTAGTAAAGTTCGAGACCAGCGAGGATCTCCAGTCGCCGGCGGCGACTAAAATTATTTTTTGACTACGATAAGATGTTATGTTTTTCGCCAAACTGGCAACCTACGTTTTTTATGAACGAAAATGGCTATTGGCATCCTCACTGGCACTCAATGTTAACTTGGAGAGAAAATCGACGCATCTGCTAAACAAAACATCTAAATACATAATTTCAAACTAGAAAATGCAATGAAACTTTGTTGGAAAAACAGTCAAAGATGACTAAATTTCTGAATTATCAGCGAATTAAATGAAATGTTTTTTAAACTTTTCATTTAATTTGCTGATAATTCAGCACAAGCACAAAATAAATTATATTTCGTGATAGATAAGTATTTAAAATATAGCAATTGTATACTGAAAAGAAAAAGAATAAAATATTTTTGGAAAAAAAAAATAGAACCGACTTCAGTTGGAAATTGCTCTAAAAAGTAAAAAATAATTTTTTTCTTTGAACACCATCGAAACTACTTTTAAACATAAGTTTTGAAGTCGGCGCAAAAACGATAGGTAAAATGATATTTAACCATATTTTGCCAACATTTTTTCAAAGAAACCATTGGAAATTAAAAGCAGAATATTTGTAACATTACACAAATGTGTGGTAATCAATGAAATGAATCCATTAAAATTTATATTTATATTTGAATTGTAGTTGCGTATGAATCTATACATTGTTTTTACGCCGACTTCAAAACTTATGTTTAAAAGTAGTTTCGATGGTGTTCAAAGAAAAAAATTATTTTTTACTTTTTAGAGCAATTTCCAACTGAAGTCGGCTCTATTTTTTTTTCCAAAAATATTTTATTTCATTCTTTTTAGTGTAAATGCACTTAAAATAATCAAAATATAGTTAAAAAATCATGCAGCTGTTCAAAAAACTTGCAGACCTGGATTCGATCTCATTCCTTCAGGAACTTCAAACCGACGCTTTTAACCACTTGACCATCGGGTCGCTCATTGAAGTAAGGATTTACGATAGCACATATTGTTTTTAAATAACATGAAATTTTAGTTTTTCGATCATAACTTTTTTTCTAGTGAACAAATATCGTCATATGAATACATGGTACCTAAGTTAATCATCTTCTATCGATTAAAAAAATCGTCCAAATCGGTTCAGTAGATCAGATGTTATGTGCGAACAAACAGACAAAAAAAACATACGCTTTGAATTGAGAACCTCCTCCTTTTTTGAAGCCGGTTAAAAATTGAAAGTAAAAGTAAGTAATTTGAATTGTGGGAGAAGGAGTTAGAGTAAGACTTGGAAAATTGGTGCAAGTTTTTGCTTTTCATGGAAAATAATTTTCAACTAAAGTGGACTCTTTAGCTTTTTTCAAACACCACAAATCAAAATCTTATTTTTTAAAAATGTGTGTCACTTTAATGATCTTCCATACCCCCCCCCCCTCGTAGTGCAAAAAAACATTACACAGCAGATTTTTCCCAATAACTCAACACTCATGGTGTTTGATACATTTTATTTGTTTGTAATGATGTTTTTTAGTCACAACCAATATGAAAATCACAAAAAATAGTTACTTTAATTTTTAACATATATTTATCATCTTCAGAATTTTTGACTTTTAATTTTACCTTGAATTTGACGCAAATGCAAGGTATAAAATACAGAATTTTATAAAGGTACAAAAATTAACATAATATAATTGATTGTGTATATAATTTTTGAAAAAATAATATAGGTGCCGCAAATCAAGAACCATTTATTGCCACAATCGATTCAAAGCCCCCAAAAATGGCGCAAACGTCCATAAGAAAATTCTACAGCATCGAAGGATCCCATTGCCAATTTTAACAAAGATCCGACCAAAACTGTCATTTTGTACCATAAAAAAATATGGGTCACATTCCCATGGGAGGATGTACCTGCATAAGGATATTACAATCATTAAAATCATTAAAAAAAAAAACACATGCAGCTATTCGAAAAAATCCTTGCAGACTTGGACTCGATCTCATTCCATCAGGAACTTCAACCTGACGCGCAAAACCACTTGACCATCGGGTCGCTCATTGAAGTAAGGATTTACGATAGCAGATATTGTTTTAAATGACATGAAATGTTAGTTTTTCGATCATAACTTTTTTTCTAGTGAACAAATATCGTCATATGAGTACATGGTACCTAAGTTACACCATCTCCTATCGATTAAAAAAAAATTGTCCAAATCGGTTCAGTAGATCAGATGTTATGTGCGAACAAACAAAAAAAAAAGTATACGCTTTGAATTGAGAACCTCCTCCTTTTTCGAAGTCGGTTAAAAATTTAAAGTTGAACAGTGTTTTTGTTTGTAAATTTTCTGTATAAAGTTCAAGTAATAAATAATTCTGGTAAAACCACTTCCAATGATAGATATTATTTCTATAACAGTTTTTCAGAAATAACTTTGCAATTAAAAAGTAATTTGCAGTCATTTTCTTATTATTGTCTAAAAATACTGATAAATTACAAAGATATTCGTAGGTGAAAGAGTTTTTTCAAACTATGTGAAACTACATTCATTTATCAGAAGAAGTGTGGCAATAGCTTTAGTTTTTAGAAGCGTAATTGTTACTGTTTTTTAGCCCTTTTTTTGCATAATGTACTTCAGATTTATTATTTATCAATTTATTATCGATCGCAGTGTTTTACATTTCTTTGCGTTATTTATTTAAGTTAATTTTCGCTTGCAAAATTATGTTCATTTTATTATTTTTTCTGTAATGGCAGCGATGAAAGGATTAGAATAGAAATGTTTTGATGGAATGCGGATGTTGTTTTTCCCTAATGTTGTTATTATTCTGTGTTTTGCGCAAAGATGTATTTAAGTTTTTTTCTGCTTTTCAAATAGAAATAGAAAAAAATTATTTTATTTGAATTCACGGTGGAAGTTATTTTTTTTAATTCCAAAGAAGTGGAATGGAAGATACAGTAAATGGTTTCATAAAAGATCAACTGCCCCTTTTCCCTCATTTAAAGTAGAAATGCACTATGCTTTTTTCCCTAAACCTTTTCTTGGCCTCCCTAGGTTATATCGGGAAAGTGACACACAGTCTAAAAATAAACTGGAAAATTTTCTCATTCTTATTTCGAAATTTCGAACTGGTTTAGGTATTTATGAATGCCAACTAGATTTATTCTTGGGATGGTTTTCTGGTCGCATATTTTCTGCAGCTGAAAAAAAGAGACCAGTAAATGTTTTTGCATTTAAGGAAAAAGAGTCTTGTTATTAACTGGAAACATTATAGAATTGTTTCTTCGACAATACTTTCGGGAGTGTTTAGCTGATATTATCAATTAAAAGTACAGTATTTAAATCAATAATGAATACAATATGGTATTTTTTTGACAAATTCAAGTTTTGACGATCGTGGATTGAAACACTGCTCTTTTTTTCGAAACGTTCTTCGGAAATTTCTATGGTCTATAAGAGTATGCAGACCAGTGAATGAACATCTCGTAATTTTCTTCAAAAAATAAGTTTTAAAACCATTTTTCTTAGATGAATCAGCAGTAAGCACATCATTCTACATTTCTAAAAAGAAAATGGCTAGAAAATGCTGCGTTTGTGTTTTGTTTGGGGTGTTCATTTATTGGGTCAAGTTACTTTCTCAACTTTCAACCCCCCAAAAAACCTGATCCAGAACCATAAAAATTAACGCAATACTTTAAAAAAAAATAATTACATACATCACCTAAAGTGTTTTTACTGTCATGTGACAAATGCTACAATTTTTAACGATGCTATTAATTTTTGAAAACGAAATTTCGCTTAAGTGTTCATTCACTGGTCGGTATACCCTATTTGATTGCGTTTTGCTTCCAAAAGCTACAACTTTGCATAAATTTCAGTTTACCTTCTTAGATTTTTTACTCGCACTAAGTATCATATGAAAAGAACACAAATGAGCATTAATGTTTTAAAAGTTAATTTAACAAAGTTTTCTGTATTAAAAACAAAAACTAATGGAATTAAGTAATTAATTAATGAAAAAACCATGAAAAAAATCTATGCAATGAGAAGTGTGTGCTTTTGTAACAATGAGAAGAAGATATTGTTTAAAAAGTTCTGTTATTCAAATAACTATTCACTTTAAAGCAGGCAAAATTAAAACTGAAAACTATATTCAAAATGAAATCATTTAACTAACTTTTGTATCTGAAACTCTTAAGTTAGATATGATTTGAAAAAATAATCACTCATAATTACTTATTCTTATCCTCGTAATATTCCAAATAGTACTAAAATATTAAAATAATAAACAAATTCAATCCAGTGGGTCATTGTTAATTTTTCCTTATTTTAATGGGTTCTTTTAAATTTCTCCTCATTTATTTAGAAAATGGATGGAAGATGATTGAACATGTGTCACGTGATTTCATGCTTCTCTCCTGGGAATGATGCATTGTTTGAAATGGCTCGCGCTACACCTGGTGACGTAGTTAGTTCAAACTATAGTCGGTTACTTACTAAAATTGGCGTATGAAGTTTAGAAATTTTACGTCGTCTCCATGGGAACCGTAAAAAAAAGGCTCCACTCTTTTTTTATGCACTGCTATTAAGGCATTTCATTCACTTTTTGCTTATCAAATTAGGTTTACGCTTTTATTTATATTCTCATGTCTCAGTTATTTCTGAACGTTTGCTAACAAATCTAGTCATATCTTAAAAAAGCACAAGATTTTAAGAAAAAATTTTGCGTTATGAACGCTGATTTTTCAATAGAATAATAGTTTACGCACAAAGCAATTTTAACCGCTTGCATTTAACCATTGCTGCAAAAGTTAAGTGGGAAAAAAGTACTATGACAACCATTAGGGGAAAAGTGCGGACAGTGGGAAATAATTTTACTTCGAGCCGCCAGCTCTCGTTACACAAGGTCATGGGCGTCGCTGCCTGCTGAAGATTGGGGGGGACTTTGGAAAAAAAGAAATGCTATGAAAAATTCATTTTTTTTTGAACATGTTTGGCCTTTGTAAAGACCAATGAACATTGCAATTTTCAAATAGGGATCACAAGGAGTCATATTCTGACCCGTCGCGGGGGGGGGGGGGTAGTTGAGGGGAGGGAATGGGTTCAGCTTCTTTTCTAAGAGGGAAGTCATAACTAGATCAGAGAGTTACGAATGTGTTCCTAATCGTAAATATATAATTTTCCGAGAAATAAGAGGGTACGGGGTTTCTCCCCCAGAAAGTTTTTCGAATTTGTGGTCTTAAAAATGCATTTTAGACGATCTTTGGTAATGTTATGGGAGAAGAGGTTCGAGAGCGCTCTTCCGTCCGTTTTTCGATATCGAAATGTTAAAAATTCCATTATTATCTTTGTACTATGGAAAGCGGGGATCGGAGATTTTTTTTCAAAATTGTATTGCTAAAAACGCATCTTTAGACTATCTTTGCTAATAATACTCAGATTAGATATCAGAGCTCCCTCTTTTCGGAAAATTATTTAAATTACAATCTTAAAAATGCATTCTGAACAATTTTTGGCAATGGTAGTAGTTGAAGAGGTTCGGGGCGCTTCTCTGGATACTTTTGGAAATTAAAATCTTAAAAGCACAATTATAGATCATATCTGATTGTTTTAAGAAAAGGGAATTGCGGGGGTTCTCATCCGAAACTTTTTTTGAAATTGTAACAGTAAAAACGCAGTTTTAGACGATCTGCGTTGATGTTAGGGGAGGGGAGATTTAGGGCCCACCCCGAAACTTTTCCAAAATTGAAGGATCATCTTCGGTAAGAGGACAGACAAATATTCGAAAAACGTGATGTCAGTTGACTTTCAATGATGTTAGGGAAAGAATTTTCGAGAACTCTCCTTCGGAAACAAAAGTTTAAGCCCTTTAAAACGAAATATAGGACAATCTTAAATGTTGTTGACAAGACAGAGAGGGAAACGGAGACGCCTCCTTTTTTAATGAGAGATGTGTTTATTCAAGCTGAAATGCAGTAAAAGAATAAAAAAATATATGGTTATACTCCCACATCTCACATTTAAACTCACGTTACAGTATTCAAAATTCATGCATTTGATCAATAACAATGCAAAAGCTTAATTTGAAGAAAAATTAATGTTTTTTCATCCTGCTTTATTGCGTCATAATTTTTACTTTTGATAAAAACAAATAATTAAAAAGGATTAAATATAAGTTTTTAGGGGGAAGACTCTAAAAAGTTCTGACATCTTAATATACAGTGTAATTTACCAGGAAAATAAATTCCTTTATAATTATGTATCTGACATTTTGATCTTTAACAATGTGTGAGAAATCTTTCTAATATATTTTTTCTTTTAATTTAATTTATTTTTATTGTTACTTCTTACCCTTTCCTCCATGCAAGCATTTGTTTTGTTTCATTTGTGCCTATGCTGAGAGCGATGCTTTCACCTAATTTTGAAAGTTCCATTTTGAAATTTATATTTCTTATCTAACAATTAGGTTTGAAAATTTCAATTTTAAATAATTTGTATATAAGATAAATAACTCGCTTTTTTAATGATAATTCAGTTCTTTTTAAAGATTTTCATGGAAATGCAGCGGTACACTTTAAAAAAAAAAAGAATTTAGTTATCAAAATAATACTCAATCAAACAAGCCTTATTATTTCATCACTTAAAAGATAAAACAGAATATTTTCCACGTAAACTATTTCTTAGTTATTTGAAAATATTATTCTAATTTGGAAAAAAATATTTCGCTTATCAACATTACTATTATTGAACGTTTTCTTTACAACTCAAATTTTAGAAAAATGTATGTCAATTAAACTACAAAAATAAGAAAATAGTAAGCTAACACGAAAATACGGGTAATTTTCTCTTGCTGTGTATTATTTAACTTGTTCGAAAATTGAAATTACTTCGATCAAAAATAAGCATCTTAATATTGATTTGAAAAAGCTCATCGAAAATATTCCAATCAAATATATTTTTTTGTACATTGTAAATAAATACGAAAAAGCATTTCAGCTAAAAATCAGTTTAAGTATACTATATAACTCTATAGAGTCCACTTATGTTAGCGTAGTATCATTAAGGGGCACACAGGGACGATACAAAGGAGAGGCGATGGAGGCGATCACCCCCTCCTTTGAGGACCTCTCCACAGATAGCTTTTCGATATTTAAACTCAAAAGACCTTTTGGATAAGTTTTAAAGGGGGGGGGGAGATTTGGGGCTCTCCCTCGGAAATATTTAGAATTCAAGTCTGAAACCTTTGTGATTAATATTTGCGAACCTGTATACATAATAAAAAGTAAGTTATAAAAACCAATTGCCTTTCCCTTGAAAATTTCCCAGATTCGCTCTTGAGGGCACATTAGTATTTCCTTCAATGCATAAGCAATTTGTGGTACTGATGTCTTAAAAATCGCTCCGTGTGCTCACTCTTACCGGTAAAGGCATACAAGACATTTGTTATATCTTTTTTATGTTATAACAAAAACAAGAAAATGAGTAAAACTTACATGATTTATTTCCTCCAAATATGATACTCTTTACAGGATAGGATATGCCGAACTAACTATACCGAAAGATAGCACCATGCTTTATGAAAGGAGTTGCTTTTTAGCTTTTTACGAAGGAAGATCCTTCTCTCGGCTATTCTCCGAAAAAAATTCTAGTCACATCATTTGGCAAAACAGGTGGACACATTAGCGTCCCTCAAAAGTATTTAAAGCCCTTTCCTCTCTGGGGGTACCCTACGGGTGGGCAGGGGGATTTTTTAGTGTCCATTGTGATGCAGCTGGACAGTGTCATTTTTTCTCCTCAAATGAGTTGATAGGGAAAGAGGGATGGGTGTCGTTATCAGAAGAGGTGTAATTCTTAGAGGGGGAGGAAGGGAGGAGGGCGTCAGCTGCTGGACTCAACCGACTGCTTCCCCCAGCATGACCTAGACCACATCTTCGCAAAGCCATTACATCTTCGAGAGAGAACAGATTCGATCTCAATTTTAAAAGCCCTTCAAGGATCAAGTAACCTAACCAAGGAAAACACAAGAAACCCCCTCTAAGATTTATTTATTATTACTGTCCCTGTCCGAGCGGGGAGGGAGGGGGTGGGGTAGGAAAAGGGAGAGTCTCTATTGTTAAGGGAGGAATTGGATCTTACTACCATGGCCTTGTCTTACTACGTAGAGATGGGTTTGTAGAAGAAAAATGATTGCTCCAATAACAATGCTAAATGCACCAAAAGCCCGAGACAGCTGCATGGGAAAATAACTAAGACTGTCTTTCAAGTAGATACGGAAGTTCTTGTTATTTTAGTTTAGATTGGAGTTCTAATTTAATTTTGATTTAGAAATGAAAGTCCCGATTTTGTTTTTTCAAAATTATTATTTTAATATTGAGGAGGTCTTCTGATGATTTCAAAATATTGGGGGGGACATGTCCCCCTCGTCCCCCCCGCCAACGACGCCCGTGCACAAGGTATAGCTAAGGAAGTACGGGTGTTATTTTTCAAACTAAAACTAAAAAAGTGTCATCATAAATGAGATTATTTTTTTTGTTTCAGATATTTTTAGACATTTTTAAGTCTTTTAATTATTGTATGTCTATATTTTTCAATATTTTGAATGTATAAATTGTTTTAATTGTTCTTGTTTTACTTGCCACTGTTACTGGATTCGTCTGTTGTGCGCAATACTTTAAATAAATAAATAAATAAATAAATAAAATAAAAAAATTTATCCCCTTTTTTTTGGTAAGAAATCCACGGATTTTGAATTTTTTACATTTACACTTCAAGAGAAGGTGATAAGCGATTTTATTTTAAATTAAAGTGATTTTTAATGTACAAACGTATTATTTTTATTCTTAACTATAATTGCCATTATAATTAACATTGCTAATAAAAATTAATTTTACAATTATAAGAACTAATAGTTACTATTGCTTACTGCTATAATTATTAATAAATAATGTCACTAACTATTGTAATCACTAATTATTAAAATTACTATTGCTGTTGATAATAAATTTTACTTAAATTTTTTTTCAGTAAAATGAGAGAATAAACTTCTTAAAGAAAATCAAAGCATCTAAACAATAAAGTTTACAACTACCTTTGTGCTATTGATGTAGAGAAAATTTCAACGTAGTGCCTCCTTCACGTAGTAATTTTCTCTATATCTGAACAATAATTATGAAAAATGAAATATATTCGAAGTATATTTTTCATGTTTTTCATTTCATTTTCAGAACCTCTCTCTCTCTCTCAGAGAACATTATGAAGATAATGCAGAAATATTGATGTTATTGGCTAGAAAGTTGGATGGATAAAAACCGAATAAATTTCATATAACTTGCCCATAAATTCAAAGAAAAAAAAACATCAAAATTTCACAGTTGCTAAGCAGCTAATGTGCTGAATTAAGCAACCTAGCTTTGATTTATTAAAAATAATAAGCAAAGTAGATCAACAAGTTACTTCGCATGTAATAGTAAAAATGGAAGCTATAAAAGCGTTATTTTTGGAGCAATTCTTAAGGTATAAAAGCATAAGTCTCTATTTCCTGCTAGCTATGAAAACACGACTCTAATTAAGAACATAAAAGAAACGAAGGATAAACATAAAAGAAGCGTCAATCGAGCATTGCGTATGTTATTTTTGGATTGTATCATCTTAAAAAGCCTTGATTAAACACCGAAAAGGATATGTTACGAAAAAAATATTGCTTTCGCTTGCCATAAAAAAGTATTTGTAATATAATTTCTAGATATATGTATGAGAAATAATGAAAAACTATATTATGCATTGTAATAACCAGTTTTTATATGAATTTGAAGTATATGCGGAATATTTTGTATTAATTAACTCGTAAGGATGCTGTCAGACTGATCCCGTTGATACCTAAATACATAGTTCGGCTATTTATTTTTCCACCTATCTGGTGTAAAAGCAATTAAAGTTACATGTAATGTTTCTTTTAATATTGATAATAATAATTCTAAAAAAGTAAAAAAATGAAATATGGCAATAAACATTATCTTGCTGCTGGTAGTTTTTTTTCAAGTCAATAATTTTTTCTATTGTAGTAAATGTGAAATATCAAATTAATTCCGTATCAGATGCGTTCACCATATTATTAAAATAATAAAATTTTTGCATTATTTTACGCATCGGAAAAAAAAACTTAATGAAAAAAAAAAAACTATTTTAAAGTAATTTATTTTCACATGGTTTTGCAAATGCAATTTGTTTCGGAACGTAAAAAAACTGAACCAGTTATACAATTCATGAAGTCAGTAAATAAATGTAGCAACCGAAAGTAACGGGGGGGGGGGCGGGGGGTTAAGTACACAAATACATAACTGCTCTTTACTTCTAAAATTTAAAAGGTGAGGGTGGAAAATTCCCCCCCCCCCGGTTAGACAAAATGAGAGGGATACAGCAATAACTTAAAACAATATCAAGTAATGAGTGAAAAGGATCTGGAAAAAGCATCAAAAAGCTATAGAACAAATTAGTAACGGGTACCAAAACGGTCGCTAACAAATTTATAAATAATGTGCAGAAAATAATCATTAAATCTGTTGAAGAATAGTAATTAACAGTTCCCAGAATTATTGAAAATAATGAACGTAATATCTTTTATTAATCAAAATATGAGGTAAAAAATCAAAAACTAATACTTTGAAAATAAAGTTGCATGAAATATAGTTGAAAATGAATGTTGTAAATAAGATGCGCTTAAATAGTTGTGCCTTAAAGTAGCATAGTGCGATTGGGGAGACTGTACGTGAAAACATTTCTTCTGCAATTTAGCGGTAAAAAATACATTAATTATTTTAGAGGTTTTCGTAGTTAGCTAATGTAAATGGAATTAGAAACATTCAAATGATACAGAGAAGGACTAATTTAAAATAACTCGAAATGCCTGTCAATATTAAACGCAGCATCATAGTTAATAGTGTTTTAAAATATCGATTTTAGAAGACACACAACAAAATTGATGCTAAAAATGAAAAAAAAAAAAAAAAAAACGAACTAAATGAATAGGATTTAAAAAGAGAATGTATTAAATGAAAATTATTCACACGAAAATCATTCTTTCTAAATAAAAACTTAGCAAATGCGTTAAAAAAAAAGAACGGACTAACAATCTTTCTGAATTTATGTAAACGGACAAGAATATTATTATTGTTATTACTTTTTTCTGATGACCTTCATGCAAAACATTCTCTATAGAACTGTTCAATGGCAGACATTTGTAATGAAGCACCGATTTTTTTCCTTCTAATTAATCTAATGCTGATGATGAAGATGATTATAATAAAAAATACAATTAAAAATCAATTGTGAAAAATCATTTGCCCAAACTATCTGAATGTTTGTAAACAAGTTAGAATATTTTTCTTTGGTTGTTGCTAGTGACAAATGTTTCCAACAATACTATTCAATGGCAGATATTAGTAAGAAAGTACCACAATTTTTTTGCAACTCATTAATCTAGTTATGATAAATGATGATTGCATTAAAAAAATCTCAATTAAAAAATCAATTGCCTGAAATCATATGCACAATCTTTTTAAATGCGAAATAAACAAATAATATTTCAGAAAAGAATGAATTAAATGAAAATCATCTACATAATCTTTCTACAAACATGTTTGAATATTATTTTTCTATTGGCCCTTGTACGAAACATTTGCAAGTAAGCTATTCAATTACAGTCATTCGTAAGATCTCACCGCATATTTTTTGCAACTAATTAATTTAATAATGATGATGATAATTACAACAAAAAACAGCAAGTGAAAAACCATTTACAGTTTTTCTAAATGTATGTTAAAAGGCAAGAATATTATTTTCTGTTAGCCCATGTACAAAATATTCACCTGTGAACCATTCAATGACAGACATTCGTTTTAAAGCAGCACATAATTTTTTTTTAGTAACTGATTGATCTAATAATGATGACGATAATGATCATCCCAGTAAAAAACCCTTTTAAAAATCAATCGAGTAAGTTAACTTACAGAATCTTTCTGAATAAATGTAAACATTTTAGAACATTAATTTTCTGCTGGCCGTTGCACAAAATATTTCCAACAAAACTATTCAATGGCAGATATTAGTAAAAAAGCACCACATTTTTTTTGCCAACTAACAAACCAAATAATGATGATGATTAAAGTAAAATTACAATTACAAAATCAGTAGTCTAAAATCAAATAAACAACCTTTCTGAGCATAAAATAAAAAAATGCTTAAATAATCTAAATTATAGTTTAAAAAAACTAAAAAATACACTTTTAGAGTTAATTTTTAAAAAAGAAAAATGTTATTTTCTTTGCAAATATAGAAGTAATATACTTCATACTATCATTAATACTAAGGGTTAAAATGTATTTTATGATTCTAAACTGATTTTGCTCTGATTTTCAAAACTATCGAATATCCGCTAAGTTTACATGCACTTATAATACATCATGAAGGAATATAGTTTAGCCTTTAGCATTAATTTTATTATTAAATATATATTACTTTTATATTTGTAAAGAACGTTAATTTTATCTTTTATACAGAGTTACATACATACATACATACAAAAAAAAAAAAAAAAAAAGACAGTAAGCAAACCCACATGTGAAACTAATAAAAGTGTATTAAAAAAGTGCAATGAGGGAAAATCATTTACATTCTCTTTCTAAGCAAGATAAACATGCGCGAGTATTATTTTTCTGTTGATTCTCCTACAAAACATTCGCAAGTAAGCTGTTTGATGACAAAAAGTTTCGTTGACAGCGATAGACACTTTTTTTTTGGCGACTAAACAATGATGATAATGATGATGATCACTATAAAAATATCCTGATTAAAATCATGTAAAATTATTTACCCATAACACTACATTTCTACAGATACACTTTCTAAATGTAAACGAAGATGCTAGAATATTACTTTTCTGTTGAGCCTTGCGCAAAATATCCCCCTATAAAGCTATCCGAAACTAGCAATTTTTTTGCATCTTATTAATCCAATAATAGTGATCATGACAATAACATTAAAAATAAAATATTTTGTTGTTGGCTCTTGTACAAAACATTCGCAAGTAAGTTATTCGATTACAAAAAGTTTCAAAACATTGACACATTTTTTTTTTTTGCGTCTAATTATTCTAATGATGAAGATGGTGATGGCGATCGCTATGAAAATATCCTTGTAAAAATTGTGTAAAATTATTTACACGTAATACTACATTACTAAATATACAGCACTTTCTAAATGGATACAAACATTCTAGAAAATTACTTTTCTGCTGGGCCTTACCAAAAATATCCCCCGATAAAACTATTCAAAACTACCAATTTTTTTGCAACTTATTAATCTAATAATAATGATGATGACAATCACAATAAAAATAAAATATTTTTTCAGTTGACTCTAGTAAGTTATTCGATGACAAAATGTTTCAATGACAGTGACAGACACATTTTTGTAGACTAATTAAGTTAACAACGATGATGGTGATGATGATATCACTATAAAAATGTCCCTATATAAAATCGTGTAAAATCATTTATACGTAACACTACATTACTATATTTAATGCACTTGCTAAATGCATGCAAACATGCTGGAATATTATTTTTCTGTTGAACCTTACCCAAAACATCCCCCAATAAAACTTCAAAACTAGCAACTTTTTTGCATCTTATTAATCTAATAACAATGATGATGACTATCTCATTAAAAATAAAATATTTTTCTGTGGGCTCTTATACGAAACATTCGCAAGTAAGTTATTCGATGACAAAAAGTTTCAATTACAGTGACAGACATGTTTTTTGGCGACTAATTACTGTAACGATGATGATGGTCATGACGATCACAATGAAAATATACTTGTAAAAAATTGTGCAAAATTATTTACACGTAATACTACTTTACTGCATATACTGCACTTTCTAAATATATACAAACATTCTGGAATATTACTTTTCTGTTGGGCGTTATAAAAAAAACCGACAATAAAACTATTCGAAACCAGCAATTTTTTTGCAACTTATTAATAAAATAATAATGATGATGACAATCACAATAAAAATAAAATATTTTTCCGTTGACTCTTGTACGAAACATTCGCAAGTAAGTTATTCGATGACAAAAAGTTTGAACGACAGGGACGGGCATATATATATACATATATATATATATATATTTTTTTTTTTTAGTGACTCATTAATCTAACAATGATGATATTGATGATGATCTCTTTTAAGCTCTATAAAGATATTGTAATTAAAAATCGTGTAACATCATTTACAATTAATACTACATTTCCATATACTGCACTTTCTAACTGTTTACAAACATGATAGAATATTATTTTTCTGTTGACCTTACACAAAATATCCCGTAATAAAACTATCCAAAAGTTAGCAATTTTTTTGCAACTCATTAATCCAGTAATAATGAATATAACAAGCACAACAAAAATCATTTGCACTTACGGACCGGATATTTTCTCGCACTTCCCAATAGGTTTCACTCACTCCGTTCGGCAGCGGTAGGAATCGAAACACACACCAGTATATTCCTTGCGATTTGTCACATCCCAACTGCGCTCGCCATTCTTCTTTCGGTTCCGTTATGCATGACGTCACGAGAGGCACCTGTGGCTTCCGCCAATAGTGAGCTCTCTTTCTAGGACAGGTAAACCGAATGGGGGAGATGGGATGAAAAAAGAAACGTGTTTTTTTTTTTTCTCTTTCATTTTGGTGATTATTTATTTCTGTGTTCTTTTTTTTTTTTTTTCAATTTACTTTTTAAACTTCCTCCACCCCCTTTGGCTTTGTGGGTCATCTACAACGCCCTTCCTCTGGGTGGACGTTGGCGATTTTGGAACGTTTTCTGTTTTTGTTTCAACACATTGTTTTTGTATATCGTCTTTTCGATTTTTTTTTCGAGTATGTATTTTGCTGTGTTGTCATATATGTAATATTTATAGTAACAGGTTTTCCATATAGAGGTTCTCTTTTACAAACTTCTATAGCAACTGATTTCTTAGGAAACGACAAACTAAAAGAGTTTTTTTTTTTTGATAAAAACCCATGAAAGGGGGTTTAAAATGCGGAGAGATTTGATTTTACGAATTTCACTACTTGAAAAACGACTAAGCGTTAAAAGGATTCTCATAGAAAGAGATTTAGTTTTAAGAAAATTCGCATTTATGAAATTTCTTTGGGGATAGTAAAAAAAAAAAAAAAAAGGTTTCCTTGTAAGAACACACTTTTGTAAAAAATCCTCTTTCTATCAAGTTTTTTGAAGGCAAAATCTACTCAAGCAAAGAAGTTTCTCTTGCATTTTCAATCCGGAAACATATATTTTGTTTTGCTTTGAGTATATTCTGACTACGACAAGTAAGGATTTTTTTTTGAAGGATTCCTTCGTTTTATAGACTACATATTGCTGGGTTTAGTTCAAAACAGGTGGGGGGAGGCTCTAAATTCCCTATAGTCCCCAATGCTGCCAGTATTTAACTTCGAGAGAAAGGAAGGGATGTCGCAAGAATTTCACAAGATCATAAAATACCATAACGAATTTTAGGATTGGCAAAAGGGCTTAAAACCAAGGGTTTTAGGGGTTAACCTTCAACCACTTCCCTCGCGCTACCCTTGCTTTAAGTTCATCCATTAACGTAGTTTATCCACAAGTCTACATATAGTAATATGATCTAGGGACAATTCGAAGCAGAGGCATAGAAAAGTTAAGAAATTTAATACTGAAAAATAAAAAGAAAGTCTGAAAGAAAAAAAAAAATCAGATAGTTGATGCTAAAGAAAAGATTCCAGCTTTTTTGGAAGAAGAAAAAATAATCTCTCTGAATTTTCCAACTTTTCATTTTCAAAAAGTCCATTTGAATTTTCAAGCTGTCCATGTCCAAAAAGCTATTTGTATTTCACATAGTGAATAAGAACATCAAAAATCACAACAGTCTAAATTCAACAGTGAAACTACACTGAAGTGACAAAAGTCATGGGATAGCAATATGCAAATTTTCAGATGGCAGTAGCATCGCATAGAACAGGTATAAATGCGCAGTGCTTTTACAGAGCTTTCATTTCTGTTCAAGTTATTCATGTGAAGAGGTTTTAACGTGATGATGACCGCACGACGTGAATTAACAGACTTTGAACGCGGAATGTTAGTTGGAGCTAGACGCATGGGTCATGCCATTTCGGAAATCGTTAGAGAATTCAACATTCCCAGATCCACTGTGTCAAGAGTGTGCCGAGAGTATGAAATTTCAGGCATAACATCCCACCATGGACAGCGCAGTGGTCGACCGCCTGCACTTAAAGATCGAGACCGGCGACGTCTGCAAAGAGTCGTAAATTCTAACAGACAAGCAACACTGCGTCAAATCACCGTAGAAATCAATGTGGGACGTACAATAGACGTGTCTGCTAGAACTGTGCGGAGAAATTTGGATTTCTTGGGCTATTCCAGCAGAAGACCGACTCGAGTGCCTTTACTGACAGAACGACATCGCTTGCAGCGACTCTCGTGGGCACGTGAGCATATCGGTTGGTCCCTAGATGAATGGAAAACCGTGGCCTGGTCCGATGAGTCACGATTTCAGCTGGTAAGAGCGATGGTAGGGTTCGAGTGTGGCGCAGACCCCACGAAGCCATGGACCCAAACTGTCAGCAAGGCACTGTTCAAGCTGGTGGTGGCTCCGTAATGGTGTGGGCTGTTTTTTCATGGCATGGACTTGGTCCTCTAGTGCGACTGGACCGAACATTGACGGGAAATGCTTATGTGCAGCTACTTGGAGATCACTTGCAGCCATTCATGGACTTCATGTACCCAAACAACGATGGGATTTTTATGGATGACAATGCGCCATGTCACCGGGCCACAACTGTTCGCAATTGGTTTGAAGAAAATTCTGGACAATTCCAACGAATGATTTGGCCACCTAGATCGCCCGACATGAATCCCATTGAGCATTTATGGGACACCATCGAGAGGTCTGTTCGTGCCCAAAATCCTGCCCCATCAACGCTTTCACAATTATGGACGTCTATCGAGACAGCATGGCTCAATATTCCTGCAGAAGACTTCCAACGACTTGTTGAGTCCATGCCACGTCGAGTTGTTGCACTTCGCCGGGCAAAAGGAGGGCCGACACGATATTAAGAGGTATCCCATGACTTTTGTCACTTCAGTGTAATGTTGTTTCATAACAGAGATCATCGCATCACTTCCAAAATCATATTTAGTGACGAAATTCACACAGCACGTTTCGGTGATTTAACACGTCAAGAAAGTAGAGTATGGCTGATCGAAGATGACTCAACGCCAACAAAGGTCAAAAGGCTTAAAGCGTTTGAGAAAATGATGCAAGCAATTTTCTTCAAAAATACGTGATTTGTCAATACAATTAGGCTAGTAGCTCCGAAGATCGTTGAGTGTTTATACAAGTATATCCCAAAAACTCTTCGAGAATTAAATATTACACTGTAAAAATTAAATGTTGTTTTTGAAGTATAATACAGCTAATTTTATTGTAAAAAACTAAAAATTGCTCATTTTACAGTAAAAAACTAAAATTTCTAACTTTTCATTCCTAAACTGTAAAATTACTAATGTTGCAGAACTAGACAGTAATATTGCTAATTTACAGTTTATTACTGTGCATTTTACAGTTTCAAACTGGAACCTCTGCTGCCAGTAATATACTGTTGTTTTTATCGCATAATACAGCAAAATTTTACTGCAATAAATTGTAAAATTCCTAACCTTACAGTAAGAAACTGTAAAATTGATAGTTTTACAGTTCATTACTGTGAATTTTACAGTTTTAAATTGGAACCTCTGCTGCCAGTATTATACTGTTGTTTTTACAGCATAATACAGCTAAATTTTACTGCAATAGATTGTAAAACTCCTAACTTTACAGTAAGAAACTAACATTGCTAGTTTTAAGTTTATTACTGTGCATTTTACAGATTTAAATTGGAACCTCGGCTGCCAGTATTGTACTGCAAAAACAACAGTTCATTTTTGCAGTGTACAAAGTGGTTTGAAGCCCACAAGATCAATGCTTATTTTTAGAAAGATAAAGTGAGCGGGAAAGGAATATGAGTTATATGAGATAAAGCTAAACGTAAGCACTTTTTATACTTTTTTTATTCGCTACGAAAACATTGAAAATGTTATGTGTCGCAAACATGTTTTATGTTAAATCGAGTTAATATTTTTTTGTTTTCCTTCTTTAAAATTTGGTAGGTAATGTTCGTTTTTTGTAAGTATGAAAGAGAGGCCAAGTTTTATTGCCTCAACCACTCTAATCTACACAATTTCAATGCCGAGCTGAATCCAAACATAGACCAGGGCCTAGTTTCCAAACTCGCTGATATACTCTCTCTGGATAGCCAATAGTATTCTGTGAAGTTTAGTGAATGTTTGCTATTGGAAAAAAATACAGTTATAATTAATAGAGATATGGCAACTGCCTGCAAATATTGACCTAGAGCCTTTATTAATTATCCGAGCAAGTCAGTTTCCGGTAAATTTTTTTCTGGGTAAAAACTCTATTTTATTTTGACCGAAAGCACAAAAAAATTTGAAATCACTTTGGTTTTGAGAAAAAAAAGCGTCAAAACCAACACAAGTTCATTACCCGACCATTTTGGTTTATTATTGGCATTGATAGTACTTTAAACAGTCAGTAGTTGAACACCCCCAAATATCACCATAAATAGCCAGGTGTTAAATGCAATTTTTTGTATATAATTAGAACAAACACGGATGATCAACATATTCCTTGTAAATTAACTTGCTGAATTAAATAAAACCTCCAGAAATATGAGCAAGCATTTCATTTCATTATAGTTCTCGCTAAGTTAGAAAAGGGATTTTCATGTAATTTTCTAGATGACTTTGCAAATGTACCGTGCTAGCCTTTTATTAAACCTTTAACTACAACTAAAAATTATAGAGGGGCTTTCCATGCACTACAAAAAATGAACTGCTCTTTTTACATTATAATTCCGGCAGGCAAGGTTCCAATTTTCAACTGTAAAATGCACAGTAATAATGTGTAAAACTAGCACATTCTAGTTTCTTACTGTAAAGTTAGCAATTTTACAGTTTATTGCCGTAAAATTGAGCTGTATTATACTGTAAAAATGACAGTATAATACTGGCAGCAGAGGTTCCATTTTAAAACTGTAAAATGAAAGGTAATAAACTGTTGAATTAGTAATTTTACCGTTTATTACTGTAAAATGAGCAATTTTACAGTTTAGTACCGTAAAAGTAGCAATTTTACAGTTTTTTACTGTAAAGTTAGCAATTTTTAATTTATTGCTTTAAAATGTGCTGTATTATATTGGATAAACAACATTCATTTTTTACAGTTAGGGATGCTATAAATTAGTTCTAGCAGTCAGATAAAGATTATTTAATTATTTATTTTTGTTTTGTACATGTACATGTTTGTGCTTAAGGGGTAATTACTGGCTGGTTGTCAACTTATTGTCACCCTATATGTTTGTATGATATATATAGATCGGTTGAGAGATAGATATAGATACACAAAAAGTCACATAATTTGTAACCAGTCCCTAAGAGTTTTTCCAGTCAGACGTAGCTGTTTTTATCAGTTCAAAGGATGAAAAATTGCGAGTGTTAATCAGAAAAATAGCGGAAGTGAATCCCGAATCGGAAGTTGGGATGATCTCAAAATTAAATAGCAATTAATCAAACTCGCTCCGGCTATTACATCACTAGTCATCGAGGCATGCAATTTCGGCACGACCGAAGCGCTCATTTCCGACCTCCAGACACAAGATTCCGGCGATTTACAGCTTATTTGCTTCACCCGATCGAGGAACGAAAAATAGAAAGAGAAACCATTATCGAAAGGAGATCAATTCGTCACATGTTTGTTCTGTTTCCGCCATTTTTCCGTAGAACGATTCCTCTATACCCAGTGTTATGGATGTTAAAAATTCTAACAGGTGGAAAGTCACGTGACAGAGGCGAAAGTGGGTCACGTGCGCCACCCGGAACATCGATTAATAAAATAAAAGAACAGAAAAAGATTCGAAAAGAAAGAGGAGGAAGAATTGCTGGGCCGTTTATTTCTAGCGATCTTGGAGGAAAAAGCACTTTTCCTCTTCCTCTATTTTCGGAACTTTTCTTGATAGAATATTGTGAAGTTTTTCGTAAGTGGCCCAACTGGAAGTGTGATTATTTTCATCCACCGATAATTTCCATCAGTTCCGATCGCTTCTTCCGGTCGAATCGGGTTTTATGTTTTTAATCATTTTTTTCGCGCTACATCGCGTCTAATGAAGGCATTTAGAACTGGGGCGGCAAATTTGAATTAATTAGGAGGAACCACCAATTACACTCATCGTTTGTTGCGAATGTGAGGCTATTGTTATAGTTCTGCGGGGTATTTCTGATAGAGGTAAAAATGTTCAAATTTGCTGTTTAGTGAAAAGTTTAGCACTGAACGCATTAAGCTGTCAAAATTGAAGTGGATAAGTCCACTGTCACGTAAGGGACAATTGGACTAAATTTTAAACTTGCGTTGCACAGATTATCTCGAAAACAAAAATTGGGTCATGTGACGCATGTTCGACAATCAGGATTAAATAAATGAAACAAAAAAGTTTTTTTTTTTTTGTGAAATTTGTAATTAGCAAGTTATAGTATTCATGATATACAAACATGCAAATTATTTACGGCTACGAACTGAAAATTTTCAGACCAAGTGAGAGTTACTTTATTTGTGTGGTTTGTAAAAGCACCAATTGTTTTTCAGTATTTTTTTTTTTTTTTTAAGTTGCTGATTTTTAAGTAAAGTTTTTGTGTCATCAATTGGATATCAATTTTAGACGTCTCAATTCCAGCAAAATGTCCATCGCGTGCTATTTTCAAATATATGTACTTTGACTTCCAACAAATTGTGTTTTAGAATAAATTTTAAAAGGAAACAAATTACACTGCTCCAAATCCAAGCCGGGCCCCCTCAAAAGGTGGGTCATTAAGCGGAAAATCAGACATTTTGCCTTGCCCTGCAAATGTCAGCCGTACATTTCATTTCAAAAGAAATATGTAAAGAATGCAATAAACATTACCTTTTATTTAAGAGCTTTAGTTCAGAAAAAAATGGCAGGTTCAACTTAGCTCTCCTAAAGTAAGTTAATTGATGAAAGTCTGTACTTACGCTCATGCAAAATTATATGTAATAAATTACTCTCACTTTTATTTTGAGAAGTAATTTTAGCACTGTAAGGAAAGGTCACACGAGCAGCGTCAGTTATTTTATTGCTGAAAATTGTTAATGTGATTTTTCTGTATTTATTTGTTAATTTATTTTAAATATATTAAGAATGCCAAAACAATAAACTTTTCCACAATATGTTTATATCTACCATATTTATGTACTCTTGTGCAAAAAAAAGTCTTTTATATAGGGTAAATGAAATTATAAACGAAATTGATAGTACCCGCGAAAAATTTGATAAAGAGGAGGAAATGTGTAGAAGTTTTTAAAATTAAATCTCTCTCGCTTATGTCTCTCCATAATTTAAGGAAATTTTCGCCGTCAAATAAATGATTAAAATGAACGCAATGAATAAAGAATGAAATAAAGAAATCAATAAATAAAGCAAGTGATCTAAAAAAGTCTTCGCTTTAAATTAATGAATCATTTGAAAAAAATTTCAATCATAAAAAATTAATAATCATTTGAAAAAAATTTCAGAACAAATTGTGGTTTTACTTTTTAATAGTTAAAACTAAAGATTTTATTTAAGTTTAAATTTTACTTTATTGCATTTTCCACCCATTAGCTTTAATGCTACATTTTAAATTTGAATGCCCGAACTAGACAGCTTAATTTGACGTATATGGAATCAGGTCGGCTGAGAGCCATTGCGCTGCCTCTTGTTAGTTTGGTTTCTGCTCCCTCCTCCCACATAAAATTTTTAAAAATTACACTACTCCAAATCCAAGCCAGGCCCCCTCAAAAGGCTGGCATGACCTCTCGTCGGCCCCGTATTTAATTCATTCTTCGCATAGATCTTCCAGCTTTCCACCGACGAAAGTATTTTTTCTCTTTTATTTTTCTTGAATGCAGCAAATAAGGATTGTTCAAATGCTTGCCAATTATAGCATTTCCTCGAGAAAGCTTAGTATTTGTATTTTTATTCAACATTATCTTTAAAGAAAGAAATGAATTACCTTTTATTTATATTTTAAATCTATTAGCGGAAGTTCTTAGTCCGTCTTCTTTTATTGCGTAACTTCTATTTGCAGTGAGGATAAGCTCACTTTTCCTTGACCTCAATCTAGACTTCCTGCAGATTTAGGCACTTGAAAGTCTTCTTTTTAGAAACTACAAGCTAAATTTACCTGTAAAAACTAAAAAGATTTTTTTTTGCTCTTGACTTCAAAATAATTAGATAAAAATAGCCGCAGATTTTCCGTTTTGATTTCGTCTCATTACTTGCTGTTATCATTACATTTTGCATTTCATGTTACTAGGGTTTCTCATTAAAGGGAGGGGGAAGGAGTCACGACGCAGATTATAAGATCGAAATTTTTAGAATATGTTGATTTCCGCCAAGGGATTTCTCACTCAAAAATATTTGAATCACATATTTATGAACATGATATTTTGAAAATTTTGCATGTTTTCAAACCCCTCCTTTTTAATACGCTTTTATTGGTTTCACACGTGCGTATGTCTGTATGTATGTAACTCTGAATGGAAGATGAAATTCACGTTCTTTATAAATATAAAAGTAATATATTTAATATTATTATTATTACTAAAGGCTAAACTATATTACGTGTTGATGTATTATAATTGCATACAAACTAAGCTGATATTTAACAGTTTTGAAACTTCTTTTTAGTTTGATTTACTACTCTAAAAGCGTATTTTTTAGTTTTTTAAAACTATATTTAGGATTATTTTCATATCTGATCAGTTCCACTGACTTTCAAAAATCAGTATCACTGTCTCTAATATTATGAAAAAATCTTTGGGGGTACATATGTCCTGTTGCACCACTTCCTTGGATATGTAAATGTTCGTGATAAATTCACTCGTTTCATTGTTCCTTGCATAAATACTATTCAAATAAAAAAAAAGAATATTTCACTCTCTTTCTCAGTATATTAAGTAAAATAGTTAACTTTGCTTTAAATGTAAAAATTAATTGTGAAATTTTGCTTTTGGCATGTGTCATAAATTTTAGTGTTTGAGTTCAAAATGCTTATTTTCCTTTTTCCTGAAAACTATTTAATGTTCGGAATCCAAAAATTCCTCCACTCCATCTACCTGGCTGACTAACCTTCTACTTTTTTCTTCTCAAGGTGGGTTATTTTTCGACTTTTTCCAAAAGAGTGCTCCCCATCTCTCCCCTTTTTTGCCCCCCCCCTCCCAAAGCCCCTATCGCGTCTTTCTCACGGCCCCAAGAAGGTACCAAACCCTTCTCTCTTTAGTTCGAAAAAAAAGGGGAATCTAATGTTTTTTTTTCTTCCTCTTGCCCCTGACCCTGGCAAAGGGGTCACCGTCTTTCGGGGGGAAAAGGGGGTTCCCGTTAGCCCCTTCATTCACCACAGGGTCGTCGAACTCGTAGTAAATATTTGTTTCGAATACCACGTGTTGGAGGACTTTTTTTTTCTCGAGAAAAGTGTATTAATAGATCAAGGAAGGATTGAAGAATATTGTGCATTCTCTTGTTTGCGTCTTGTTTACATCTTCGGAAATCCAGACTTTAAGGTACAATGTGCTGTATTGTGCGGATTTTTAACATCTGGAGAACTCTTTCTGAAGATTTATGGTTGGAGCTGTGTTGGTCTAGCTGCGTGAGAGAAGTGACGTTCTTTAATACATGATTACAGTGGCCATCGCACGTGAGGATCTAAGTGTATTCCCAGGAAAAATATTTTTTCAAAGTTTAAAATGAAATTTTCCTTTGGTTTCGACCTATTTAAACGTGTGAGAAAAAATGGCAGTTTTAAATTTATTTTTGAAAAATCTACTTCTTCGTAATTATATATATATATATATATATATATATATATATATATATATATATATATATATACAGTGAAACCTGTGTATAACGATACTGTACATAACGATAAACCTGCCTATTACAATATTTTGGTTTGGTCCCAGCCAACTTCCCATCTATTGCTCAAACTGTCTATAATGATAATCTGTCTATAACGATATTTTTTCTTGGTCCCTTGAGTATCGTTATACACAGATTTCACTGTATATATATATATATATATATATATATATATAAAGTAAATACACACACAAAAGATGGCTTCGTGAATTGTAAAGCAATAGTCAAACACAAAAATAGTAAAAAACAAAAGAAAAAAAAGATAATAATTCAACTGCTGGAAAGTGAAGCAGTGCACACTAAATTACCATTCTAGTTGGCACAAGACAACAACAACAAAAATCAACTAAATGTTTATAAGCAACAACCTTGAAATTATGGGAAAAGGTCTCAGCCACTTTTCCTCATTTCTATGTTTTTTTTATTCAAATATTTTTTTTTTTTGATAAACTTTGAATTTCTGACAAAAAAAAAAAAGCATTAGTGCCTCCTAGGAAAATTTTAAACTAAATGATGTATTTTTTTTCGCATTTTTAGTTTTTTATAAAGAAATAGAGGAAAAAAAAGCATTTATTAAACATATTTTAAATGCAATTTCTCTTCAATTGAATTAACATAGACACAAGTTAGAAATTATATGGCTAAATTAAAATGTAGTGAATTCAAAGCGAGAGAAAGCTACAAACAATTTTATTTTCATATAAATGATTATTTTTATTCGTATTTCAATGTTCACATTAAATTTTGAAATTGCTACAACTCATTTTTGTTTTTTGCAATGAGGGAAAAATAAAAACAAAAATTCTGTTAGGATAAAAATTTAAATCATGCTTTTTTTCTTTCGTAACGAAAATTCTGTTGATAGAGGAAAAAAGTAGATTAAAAAAATATGTATAATCTGATTTATTCTCATACAGACATCGTTCTTTTTAAAATTTTTTTATTTACTCAAATTAGAATTGTTATTTTATTGGAATGTTTTGTAGAAATTTAATGTATATTTTATTTCTCCTATTTTTTATGAACTTACTTATGGGAAAAGAAAATATTTTCATGAATTTTTCAGAAAAATAATAATAAGAAATTGCTGAGTAATGATGACAAACTATGAGAAAATGAATTTTATATCTCTTTTATACTAACCGTTTTCTTTTTACTTAAGTCATGAGTTTAAAAAAAAAAATGTTTTATCTCATAAATAGATAAACTTTAATAAATGTGGAGCTTAAGACAAACGAGGGAAAAAAAAAACGACTGCTGTCAAAAATCGACATAGAAATGTAGGGGAGTACGCTAGTGTAGTTCTGTACGAACTTTTTGTTTAATATGTTTAAAAAGTTCAGTATTTAAATTTCTGTTTTGCAAGGGATTAAAATTTGATATCATGGCAACTAACTGATGTTCAATATTCATTATTTCTTTGCTTAAAAGAGCTATTCTCTCCTCTTCTGCAAGAGAAAATTTACAATTGGGTTGTTTCCCATTTTTTAAAAATAGTTTTTTCTTGTTGAAAAGAACAGCTGAAAACATAGGGTTAATTATTTTTCCTTCTCTTAATTTTGACTTATTTTCTTTGAGAGAGATTATATTTGTGTCTTTGAATGCAAATGTTCATTGTTTATAAGCAAGTAAAAAAATAAATGTTGCTTTTTTTGCATCATTACATGTAAATGAAAATAATCGTAATTTTTTTTCAATATCTTTGAATGATATTTGAATAAATGCTCCTTTAATCTTCTTAAGTCTATGCTCCTTAAATGAAATCAAGAAGATAAACATTAATTTAATTTCAGTTAACCCTTGTTTAACCCTTGTTAAACAATATGTCAACACTAGAATCTTAACGTTTAGCTTCACCTAAAAATTAAAGTAGAAGTTTCTTCATGAAATCTAATTAATTTGATTTTTAGAGCAATTAAACTTTTAGGTCATTGAATATTTAAAACTATAAACACAATTACTAGCAATTAAGAAATAATTACATATTTTTCAAACTTCCGTATTTCATATGTAGACATTATTTAACCCGAGAGTTAATCTTTATTTGGAAATAATTATGTTTGTTTCCGAAAGGATTGTAAAATTAACTAACTTGATTGTTTTTACCTGAAGTGGCAACATGTTTCAAAACATGTTATCCAAAACCGGAAATGCTCGAGCAATAACAAGTGAAAGGACTGCATGGCGGAAGTGTTTAGAACGTAATCTTTCTTCTTGAATATTTTATTCTACAGTTATGTTTAAAAATGAATTTAGTGAGTAAACATATTATTTTCAAAATGGCTACATTGCTTTGTTCTAGTAAATGAGTTTCGGGGAAACAGAAAATATATAATTGTTAAACAAAATTGTACTTTGTTTTAAGTAAATTGTAACTAGTGTTACTAGAAGCATGTTTCTTGGATTTTAAATAAACGTAAATTGCATTTACTTCTCAAATAATTACTTTTAAATTACTTTCACGGAGAACGTCGCGGCAAATAGCCTGAAGGTGTTTCTTTCTTTTGACTAAATTTTGTTCTATTTTATGCTTCATTTGATCTATTTCATGCAAAATGTCAACTTGTTCATTTATTTTCAGTTTCAGATGAAATAAAGGAAACATTTTTTGAGATAAATTTTGTTTGAAAAATAAATAATCACATAAATAACTAAAATTAATCAATTATTTGAATGATAATTAAAAATCGTGTTTTCAAATTGAGCTATGTAAAAGCTCAAAACTTGTTTTTAAGATTGGTAATCATAAAACAATGAAAATTAGTAGGAATTTTCCCCGAAACTCATTAACTAAAAAAAAAAAATAAATAAAATAAAAAATAGATTAAAATAAAGGCTTAGAAAACAATAAAGAAGAGAATGAAAGAGATGTAAGTACTACAGATATTCGAAGAGGCCCGACATTTCGAAATTTTCCAGGAATAGGGGGGAGGGGGAAGCTGTGTATTCAATGTAAATGACAAAAAAAAAAAAAAAAGCAAGAACCATTTGTAAGTAAATACATTGACTTCTCAAAGTCTGTTTGTGTGTGTGTGTGTGGGAAAAAACTGGATCCACTTTATTGCATTAATATTTTATTTAGTCGATACTTAACAACGGCAAGATTTATAACTGCGAAAATAAATAACTTTAATTATGGAAAGCTAGCTTTACTTAAATGTGACCCATATCATCCACATGTTCCTAGTACATCAAAAATATTTAAAGTCTTTCATGTGATTTTTGCATCCACCTTGACGATGTTTGAAATTAATCGCTTGCAGATCTTGACCACCTCAAGGGCAAATGCGGTATCTTTTTCCGTCTCTGAATTTTAAATACCCTCAAAAAATTCTGAGACAGCCAAAAGAAGAATAAAATGACTTAGTGTCTAGTAAATTAAAGTTTTCGTAATCCAGGATTGGATATCAAGGTTCAATCAAAAAAGTTGCAATCAAATTAAAGTTATGAAACAATATTTCGATGATGTTTTGATGGTTTTTTCTTTTCTTTTTGAATTTGTATATTCTGAACTGCAGAAAACTACTCTTTGTACATAAAAGTTAGTTTTACATACATGTCAAATTATCTTTTCTTATTTTTTTATTTACACTAAATATATCTCACGAAAAGTACACTAGTAGAAGCACTTCAAAATTTCAATAATTGTAATATTAAATTAAACTTTGATTTGAAAAAGAGGTGTGCACATTCAAATTGAAATTACAGCATCTAATCTAAATACAATCTCGCTGTCCGTTATGTAAAGGAATGAAACGTTGAAAGGGTTTTATACACGTTCATTCTTATAACACGTTTGTTAACACGTTAAGATTTCCTAATTTGATCTGAAAATTTTTACTTTCTGAGCCTAAGAATTTGTTAACGTTTGCATTATTTGCTTCAAAAGATTATGTTGCGCCTGAAATCTGAGGGAGAAGGACTCGAATGCTCAGCGTGTTAGGAAGAGGCCTTTGGTTGCTCCACAAATGAGCGGTTATTTTCTCAATTTTTTGAATTTTATGTACTAGTGACTTAAAATTCAAAAGTTATATGAATTAAACTTATAAAGTTAAAAAGTTAATCATTCAACATGTTTCGTGATAGTAGGGGAATGTGGGGCAAGTGAAATAGTTAAGATAACATGCCTGTTTCAAACTCAATAAATTGGAAGTTTGTTCTGAAAATTAGTGTTCATAAAGAAGGAATAATGTATTTTGAGATATAACTATCGTTGAAATATTATTTTTCATTTTTGGCAGTTATTTTGAGCCTTAAAAAAGGTGGAAATTTTTCACCTCAAAAAACCATGGAGCAAAGTGAAAAATACCATATTTTTGTAATGAAACATTTTCTATTTGATGAGTTACAGTAATTTTCATCAAATGAATGCATAAATAAACGAAAAAATGAATTACTAATGAAAAAATAAATGAATGAATAAATAAACAAATAAATGAATTAATAATTATATGAGAAAAAGAAATAAGTGCATGAAATAGAGAATGAATAACAAAATAAATGAATGAATGAATAAATAAGTGAATCAATAAGTAAAATGATGTGAATAAATTAATAACTGAAGAAATACGTTCGTGATTTAGTAAATGAATACATAAGCAAACAAAATGAGTTATTTCACTTTGCTCCATCCACTTTGCCCGCGTGCACTTGAAAAATTACATTGAAGATTTAAAAACAAAAAATGACCAGCATAAACTAAATAAGGATTGCAATGGAGATCAGTAGATCTCACTTAATAGTTAAAATGATAAGTACAAAAAATTATCATTTTATAATAGCAAGAAATATTTTTGAAACACCACGAATATTGCAATAAAAGTATAAAATTTGGAAAATTACTTGCATAATTTTTACCGTAGATCTTTGGAGCTACTTGTTTTTTGACAGGAATTAACCGTATGTTTAGGAACTTAGTTAAAATATTGCTAAGCACTTGATAATGCAAACTGTGAAAACATTATACCATTTCACTTTGCCCTGCATTCCCCTATGTACTTTGACTATTTAATGGCTATTTACTTTTGTTTCTGAAGTAATTTAAATTAAAAACAAAAAAGCAAAATGCAGGTAAAGTGGCAATACTATCTCATGTCCACCACAGGCATTTTTCAGTTCCACAACGCATTTAAAAACGTAATTAAAATGTGGTAAGCTTAGTTATCTGTATGAATAAAAAGAGATCGTGTGTTTGTGTTTTTTAAATATGTCCAAAACTGCTGGATTTTCCCAAATTTGGCAAGTAGGTACTTAGACACCCAGAGAAGATCGCAGTTTTTTTTTTTTTAAATAAGTTTTAACAAAAATTTGAATTTTCGTGTTAAAGTTTTAAAATTGCTCTCTTTATGTAAAGGAATCACTATATCGTTCGGAATTCGATTGGAAGCTCGAAAAAACTGTAACAGAGGGAATCTATTAACTGCCCTCCACTTCGAAGCGTTAAGTGCTTCAAACTTCATTATGGAGAAAAAAAAAAGAGAGAGAGAGGGGGGGGGGGTAAAAACTGAGGTGTTAAATTCTTTTCGCGCATGCGCACACTGAAAAATACTCCCTTTGCCTAATTTACTCCCCATTTACCACGAGCAATTTCGTATTCAAATTAACTCCGAAAATTTCTTGTTGGACAAATTCAGTGACATTAACGTGGAGCGATTTGCTTGTAACACTCATTAATATTCATTCCCTTTATTGCTGCGGCTGTCATATGACACACATGTGAAATGTTTGTCATATATAAGGCCAGAGGAAATAAAGAAAATGTTGATTGCTGCTGATTTAAGGCCCTTTTTTTTCTAATTATGTTTTCTTCTTTTCGAACATACAAAAGTCGTTTCAACCATAAGCAGAACTGTGCACAGCAGTTAGTATAATGATATAGTATTTGACAATCTACTATAATAATTATAATCCATATTCTTTCAATATCTTGTACATGTGGTTTGGCATAACAGTTTGTGTGGTTCCAGTTACTGTTTAATTGCTATCCTAGATACCAGTAGCGTCAATAAAAAATAATAAATGACTTAACAGCAATAATAATAACTTTCAGGAAATAAAGAGTAGCTCCTCTACAGTATAGAAAGATTTATTTGCCGACTCATTTTTCCTAATGTCTGTGCCCGTAATTTCATCTTTAAAATTCAGTGCATGACTTATTAGGTACATACAATTATGGTTCTCGAATTAATCTCCCAATGATTGTAGGTTAGTGATAACGTTTCTATTTCGTCAAATTGTTATAAACGTTAAAAAAAACTGTTGTAAGGAAACAAGGAGCGGCCAAAAATTTTTTTTTTCAATTGAAGACCACTGTGCAAGAAAAGTACTGCTCCACTTTTTACTAGTTTTCTATTTTGCTTTAAAAATGCATTTGAGGAGAAATATTATCGTTCCTTCGGTACGAGATTTTTTTTTGCTATTTTTTACCGGGTTCGTTTTTTACATTTAAATATTTGAAGAAAAACATTGTCATTCATTATGTTCAAGACTTTTTTCTAATTCACTTAGAAACGAGAAATAAAGAAATGTGATGTGATGACAGATGGTGTGATTTCTTAGGCAAAAAGTTTTTTTGTTTATTATCATTTTTAATTTAACTTTTAAAACAAACTATAAAGCTCTCACGTGTGAGGCAAAATGTCTGGTTTCTATTCTTAAAAGTACTTAATAAGAGAGTAAAGTACATATTTAAAACAATATTTAGATGATGTATTGCTAGAATTGAGAAGAGCTGTAAAGCTTATGTCCAAAAGTGTATTCCGCACGTGGCAGTTTAATTTCATTTAAAAAATGATAAATTGAAAAAGAAATTGGGAAAAAAACAAATCCCCAAGTAAAGAAATGTCAGCAGGTCAACAAAATAATAAACTTTTAGCATTTATTAATTTGCATGTACATGATAATGAAAATAAAAATTCGTCCAAATTGTCTCAAGCATGACGGTAGAATCATCCTATGAATTATTGGATGGCAGAACTAAATGCATTTGTCTACTAATTTTCACAAATTAAGAGTGACAACTGATACTATAACCGTGCCGGTAAAGTGCAGTACTAGTCGTCATTATTTATTTATTTTTTTCTACCGCTAAACACACTACAAAATACGAAGTGGAGCAAAATTTAAACTGTATGGTTTCAAATTTACCTTAAACTTGACAGACAATGAGTTTTAATAGAAGTTTCAACTTCCAAGTCTCCCCATCGTCAAATTTAGAAACGACCCTGATTCTGTGCTTATTTTAAGAACTTGAAATAATGGCACAAAAATAACTCACCCAATTGACTTGCACAAAAAGCAAACAGGTGTCGAATCATGGTGGTGAAGACATGCTTCACAACGCGTCTGCAGTGGTACTGATATCTAACGTCAATATGTCAACTTTATTCAGAGTCATTTTGAAAATGCGCGAAAGATAAATTATGACCTGGTATACAGACGAAAACAGAACGATCGACCACCTGAGAATTTGAATTTTAATCGGGGAAGGAGAGAGGGAGGGAGGCAGGACTTGCTTTGATTTGAATAAAGTGGCTGATCTTGTTGCGTGCGACTCATCTGAAAACGATGATTTTCCTAGAAGCATTTCTTGAGGCGCTCAACTTTAAGAAGAGTCACTGTAGAGGTCAAGCACACCTGTCCGACATCTTGGTTCCCAGAATGCTTTGTATATAATCCTGTAGAATAGCAAAGAATATGCTATTGTTGCTTGTAGTTTCGTCGTCAAAATAATAATAATAATAATAGAATAATAATAACAACAACAGCAATAATAATAATAAAATAATAATAAAAAATATAAAATAATAATAATAATAAAAATATAGCAACAATAATAATAATAAAATCAGATAAGACGTTGAGTAAATTGCCATTTTGTAGGAATCTAAAAAAAATGAACAATTATTTATTGCACATTTTTTTATGGAAGAGCTAGGGGGCGCTTCCAGCTGATATTTTTGGGAGTGGGGAAATTCACAATTCATCGAATAAGAGAACGCGTTGAAAGCTCGGGATTTGAGTAATGAGTGGATGACAAAAGATTTAAACTTCAACAAAACAATAGTAAAAATTTATTTCCACGAAGGGCATGAGAAGGATTGTGCGAACAGGGTTTTCTACAAAGGGCAGGAGGCCATTGCATAACAGTGCTTTGCACAGCTGAGAATAACATCCTCACTCCTAGTGTATCATATAGATCGTGATTATTCTTGTCACCGTAGATGGGAGTGCTGCACGGTAGCACACCTAACGGACCAAAACTTACCAACAATAAAATACGAGTACTCGCACCTATCAATCTACATCCAATGAAACGAGACATTAGAATTATTACAAAAGATTTTTCTTTAATTACAATATTGAAGCTGTTGCCAAATTTGCTGAATTGTCGGATAAAATTTACTGAATAAGAAGGGGAATTCATGGTGACCTCTTATTGACGCCCCTTTTAAAGAGAACTCATTCACGCATTGTCATTTGTTTCAAATTTGAATCAATACAACCTTGCTTTTTCAGACTAAAATGGTCAAATATCAATGAAGAAACAACCCAGAAGTACAGAAAGGTAAGTTCTTGGAATGAATACCACAAATAGGTGAGTATAGAAAAGGTTTTTCTTGATATTTGTGCTTTAGCTACATTGTTTTTTCATTTCAATCACATTTTTAGCACGTACGTGTATTCCATCATTTTCACTTAGGTAACTAAAATTCAGTTCATTTTAAACATTTTGAAAAAAAACTCAACAATTTGCTTTATCACAATTTTCTATAAATGTGAAAATTTAATTTTCATACTATTAACCTGCCATTCCAAATTTATTTAATTAGGATTGATGTTCTTTCTAACGAAATTTTTTCCCAGATTCAGAACATTCTGCGGCGAAATCCCGTTACAACGAATGCCAATACAACGAAATATCTGTTTCAACGAAATAAATTCCAGTCCCAATTTAACTTCCAACACATTACTTTAACTTCATTGCAACGGGATTCCCGTTAAACGAACAAAATTTTCTGTCCCTTGCAGTTCGCTTATAACGGATGTAATGCATTTTTCTTGACCTGCAGAGCACACACACCACGAATTTTGTTCTACCTTAACCGTTTTCGGCCCACAGACTAGTTAGTCCAAAAGAATGTTGGACCGAAAATGTCGGATGAATTTCCTGTCTCAATATTGTCGCCCCAGACTTAGCGGTCATTTGATTCCTTGCGGTTTTGACTGATCGGAAGGATCCGAGGAATCCAGGGTCGATGATACCAAGGTCAACGATTAGAGCTGAGGAATTACGCTGAAGGACGACGATTGATGAAAATCAGGAACAAGAAGGATGCTGGTATTTTATTTCATTTGGTTTTGGCTAATTTGTACTTAATTTCATTAGCTTTTACTCTGCAAAAAATGTAAAAGCAGAAGAGAAAGTCAACCAAGTTTTAATGGACGAAAAATTCCGAAGGACAGTACACTCCCGATTATCAGCGGAATTGGGTGGCACGGGTATCGCGGATAACGAAAATCACGGATAATCAGAAAAAAGCATAAAATATGGAGTAAAGAAGATAAAAAATGTCTTTTGCTTAAAAATAATTGCATTACACTTAAAACGTGATATGCACAAACAGTGACGATAGGTACAGCATAAAAATTATTTGTATTTGAGGTTCTCAAGCATATAAAATCTGTAAAGAAGTGGTACTTACGATAACGCCCAGGTAAAATAATTTATTGGATGAAGTACACCGCACTCTTGGGTAAGAAATGTTAAGAAAAAACAAAATTTAAATTCGTGCTTTTTCGAAAAAATCAGTTTATTGTGTTTGTTTCTTTCCTGAGATCCTCGCGGATAATCGAGAGCTTACTGTACTCAAGGATTGCTAAGGAATGAGATGGGGTGACGTGTCAGCACGTCCAGAGCAACCTTCGGCCTGATAGTGTTGTCTAGTTTTTCGAAGGCCTGCATCCTAAATTCTCAACGGAAGATTGCAATGATGCAAAATTTTTAAATGTGAGAAAGTCTCCCTTGTTGTCAAAGTTGCTTGAAAATGGAACACTAAACTCCTTGAAGGACTTAACGATTTCTAATGCAACAGAAGTTGCTTGTGCTGAAAGAGGAGAGCTGAGAAGTACAGAATCATAAGTAGCAGAAACACCTCGACAGTACGAAGCTTGCCAGATTTTGAGGAGGCCTGCTTTCTTTATTTCTGAACTAGCGGTACCCGCACGGCTTTGCCCGTGGTATAAAATTAAAAGTTCATTTGTAAAAAAATGATATAGCAGAAAAAAATACTCTATTTTAGTTATAATTCAACTATAATTCCTTCAAAGTATGATATAAAAATTTGGTATGGACCCTACACTACTTCCTTTTACGTGTAAATTTCTTAGTAGATGCCTTAAGTGCTAAAATAGTGCTTGAAGTGAGTAAGATAACAATTCAAACATTTGCATCCCTAGTTTGCCACGAAACAATGCAAAAAAATGTTTTACAATGATTAATCTCCTAAATATCGCCGATTTTAACATCATTCAGTAGATTTTTCGCAAAGTATCGCCAATAGCGCCAAGTTGAACCCAAAAAAATTTTTTTTTTCGCTAAATTTATTGCCAACTTGGCGATATGTCGCCAAATTGGCGTCAAACACTTGGTGACCAAAAGCTTGGCGACATATCGCCAAGTGGTCGCGCCAATTCATATCACTTTGGTCTGCATTGAAAGCCCTGATTACCCCATAAAAGGGGTAAATCACCCCCTTGGGGACATTCGAATGCAACCCCAAAGATAGGTGCACAAAAATAAGCCAAAAGAAAAAATAAGAAAAATTTTGTTGCTCACAGAAACCAACAGAAATCTTACCAAAGTTTAAAAGAAGAAGAAAGTTTTCTTTCCTAACTTCAAAAACAAAATAATACATTTTCCGAAATGACATACTTTAGAAAGAACGTTGCAATATCGCAATAAGATAGAAGTAAATATACTGAAATAGAATTGAATGCCAAATTGTAAAAAAGTCGCCAAAAAAATAATTTTTAATATTGTCTTTCATTATTTATTAAATGCAATTATTGCTGCAAATTACAGTCCAACAATAAATAATCACATTGCAAAAGTATATTTGGAGCAATTTTTTCTTTTAAACTCAACTGATCCTAAAAATTTTAAGTATTAGTCATAGAAATTTCGTGCATTATTCTTCACAATGATAATAAAAACAATAAACATCGACAAAGATCAACCAGCAAACGATAAATTAAAAGCTAAATTCGTTCACTCAAGCCATTTGCTGCAATTTATATTGAAATAAATTAATAATGAAGTAAAATATGTTTTGCAGACGATAAATTTAGAATGGTATCCTGTATTTTAAGGAAAGGACTCGATTTCTCATTTGATTGACAGGTGCCATCTTATCACGGTTTTTAATATTTCATTTGACTAATTTTAATAAGGCTTGGAGTTTGGATTGTTACAAAAACAAATACATTTTTAAAATTATTAAGGGAAAAAGAACGAAATAAAAACGTAACCATGGTAACAACATGAAAAGTTGATTTCCGTTGATAAAATAATTCATTTCATCTCTATTTTCAAACAAATTTTATTCGCGAGCAAAGCCATTTTAGAATCGTTTGGCTTGCTTTACTGAAGGTAAGCCTTGAATTTCGGGATTCTAAAAACAATTGTTACAGCTCTCCTGAAGATCGTAGAAACTTCGAAAAAACGTCATTTTGTGCAGAAAATTTCAAGCTTTCGAATGACATAAGACTTGAAAATGTGTATGGAATATTTCTTCCCTATTTTATCGAATTTCCTCTAAGAATTCGAATAGAAAAAGAACGAAATGGAATGTTCGAAAAATCGCTTCGAGGTGCAAAACTACATGCTACAAACTAATTTTGTGCCAAGTGGCATGAAAATCGACCGAACGGTTTTGGCGCTACGCGCGTAACAAACAGACAGACAGAAAGAAAGAAGGACAGACAGAACCACCTTCAGCTTTATTATTAGTAGAGATAACAAATATTTTTTTATTCGCTTTCTATATTAATTTCTAATTACAAGCAAAAAAAAAAGTATTTCAAAGTGAGCTCGAAATAAAGTTAAAAAAAAGAGGACCTAAATGTATGCAGGAGTCTTCAGTGGTAAGAGGTCAAAAGCACTTGCTCTCGCAGCCACCTATGCCTCAGTTTTCTAGTTTACTTTGAAGCATTTTAGTCTTCGTTTTACTCGTAGTTTAGAAAAAATAGCATTTATTTTCAAGCATTCCTGTTTGTTGATTCATAGTAAGTGCTGTGATTAATCGAGTCATAGGCGGCTCCTACAGGGGGGCAATGTGGACGACTGCCCCGTCACTTCCAAAAGTACATGTAAACCTCATTTTTCAGTGCTAAAAAGTAATGCTGGAGTAATAAATGATTTTTGACTCTGCGGATTGATTCATAAAAGCTGAAAATTCTAAAAACTGGACTTTTTCATGCTATTTCATTAGAATGGAGCTTCGAACCGTAAGGGGGACATCTATGGTAGGCAGCCTGGCTGATTTTTAAGACTATACTCCGAATTTTTTAACGGTCATTTCATCAGCAATGTTAAAATCCAATAATATAGTCAAACTTTTCAAACAAAAACAAGCTTCAGAGGCGCTGATCTCTCCCCACATTTTTGGACCCCCCCCCCTTCTTTTTATGGTGCAACAGCCGCCTATGAATCCAGTGCTGGGTCTAGCTTGCAGACTACTTCTGGGGAGTTTTAATTTCCATCACAGACTACTGAAACAAAATTCTGCTGCTGGGTTGATGCCATATTAGTCTTAGTACCTGACGAAGTTCGAAGTACTTATTTAGATAAACTTGAAAAGCATTTTTATGTCTTTGGTTGCAATTACGCATTTAAAACAGCCGTAATTTATTTTAAGAAACACAACCTTATTCGCGCAAGACATCATCATCATAACCTTATTTAAACGATAAGCACCATAAAAGCATACATCAATAACTTTAATTTGATCGATCTCTTGGCTTAACTTTGATATACCTCCCTAAAAATTACACGCCAAATCTTCCAATCCCTGCGGACTTTTTAGGGTTGTGGTTAATTATTTTGGTGTTGCCAATTTAGGTATTTTCAGCTTTTAGGTTTTTGCTGTTGCCAAATTTAGTGTTTTCTTGTATTTTGTACCATTTTTTTGAGTTTTTCTTAAAAAGTTTTGTGGCAACAATTTTGGGATTTCATATATGGTAGCAGGTATTTTACTTGGCGAGACAAACAGTTGCCAAATTTCCGATTTGGGGGGGGGGGGGGGTATATCAAAGTAGTTCCGATTTAGTTTTTCTTTTGGTTCATGACGATTTCAGAGGGTTCTGACCAACCCACACGGGGTGGCTTACACCCCAGCAGTAAGAGTACAACAAGATTTCCAATGTTTATTGGAAATAAACAGTACACCACATTATTACCTACATTACACCACAACAGCAAAGATTTGCAACACACAGAAAGGAAGTCAGAACATCCTTGAGCGAGGCCGGATTCGAACCCACGTCCCCGGCTATCAGGGTTGCTTGATTTCGTCCGGGGTGGAAAAGACCGCCGGAAAAAACCTGGAAAAAACCGCCCCGGACCAAATAGCATTTTGTCCATTTCATTCATTTTGTCCACTTTAAAGTAAATGACAGTTCTTGATTAAAAAATCCAAAGTTTAAAAGTAATGTTTTAAAATATTGATTTTTTTCAATGAGGTAATAGTTTTATTATCAAAATTAGCACACATAATTATGTATACAAACAAATATTTAATAAACAACAGATACTATAAAAATATAGTATCTGTATAAAATAAATGAATGTTAACGATAAGATTTAATGCTTATGAAAGCACACATTAGCAGTAAATAATTTTAAGATGTTTATTTGTTGTGAAGGAGTTTCATTGCCAATAATAAAAGTGTATATAAAATATAAAAGTAGAAATAAAAATTTTAAAAGATTTGAGAAAGAAAATTTTGCCATGAAATGAAATATGTTCCTGTAATAACATTAATATATCCATAAAACAATGCTGTGTACATAAATATTTTACAATGGGGCAACATTCATTAAATCCTCAAAAAATATAACGTAAAATGACCAAATGAATCAAAATTAAACCAATATTTCTTGTAGCATCTAATGTATTTTCAAATACAAATGATATACATTTATATGTGTATTTAATTCAAACAAAATTTAAATATAGAATTTATGAGAAAATATCATATAAAGTTTACTTTTTAAGGGATTGTATTGTGTTAATAAATATCTAAGGTAATAGAATACTCTTTAATTTCTTTTTAAAAATATGTATTAAAGAAAAACTTTTTTTTTCTATTTGTCTACTCTACAATAATGTAATTACACTCAATAGTTTTTTCACTATGTTAAATTTTATTTCTTTCAAATAAAATTAGTTAAAAATCAATGGGTTAATTGCCATTCTTTTTTTTTTTTGTATGATACCATCATTCTATTTTGAAAAATGGGTAATGCAAGAGAGATACTAATTGTACATCATAACATTTTTTATACATCAAACGTATGAAAAAAAATGTTTTTTCTTTCATTTCTTCCATTTTGTCCATTTCGTCCATTTCTTCCGGCGTCCCGGACTTTTTACAAAAAAGTGGACGAAATGACAACCCTGCCGGCTATAGGAAGCGAACTCTCTACCACAGCGCCAGCGTTGCCAAAATTCGTTTGCCAAATATCATAAAAATTTAAATTTACGCTGATGTGATTAAATATGAAATCCATTGTTATAATAAAACGTGGTTGCTATGAAACAGTAACAATAATGGTAATCATAAAGAAAATGACGAAAGAAAGCTTCTCAAAATGTTAATGAAGGCACAAAAAACGGGTTTTGTTTTGTGAAAACTCGCGTTTTTACAGAAAAAACGCCGATGTAGATGAACTCAAAAACCAAAACTTTATCTAAATACGAAATTTTATCAAAATCGTTAGAGCCGTTTTCGAGATCCGAAATATATATATACAAGAATTGCTCGTTTAAAGATATTAGATATTACGGACTAAAAAAACAGCCATATACTACTAGAAACATCTTTCTACAAGATACAAAACAATTTCAACATGTATTTAAATTTGGACTGTCTAAAGGGTTTGAATAATTTTAATAATTTCTCCCTTTCACTCAACAGTAAGATTAAACTGCTTTTTCATCGTTTAATTTTACAGCTTAAATCGATCTTAACTTGCTTTGAAGTTCATGAGAGCTCTTTTTCTTGCATTTGTTTTCTATTTTATGAGATTCTTCTTCTAAATGAGTGTAAAGCAAATAAAGTAATTCATTAAATAAAAGTAAGATCTGAAAACTGCAGGGCTCACACATATAAGCCTTGGCTTAAATTTTAATTTTGCAGTGCACCTCTTCAAATTTTTGATTTTTTAAAACTTTTTTTTATCAGGTCGTCATTTAAGTTCCTGGCGGAAGCATTATGTTTTTTTCAACCCTTTTTTGTCTCCCCCCCCCTTTCCTCCGAAAATTTTCAAAGTTGTTGCCTTTTTGCTACATGCAGAAACAAAATCATTTTCATTTGTTCTTCTTTTTTGGCCATGCTTTCAGCTGTCGTCAAATTTTAAGGGCATAGTGAAGAACGGTGAAATGGTCAATAATTCGAGTGTTCGGGAAAATCACGCTTAAGCATTCAAAATCTCTATTTTTGTTCACTGTACAGTAGAGTGTTAGTTCATTTTTGGCCCTGATCTTTCTCTTTTCTTACTTGTTAAAATATACTAATGTTTTCTAAAGCAGTGAATAACTTCTGTGATATGAAATTGCGATTGAAGTTGTCAACAAATCAAAAACAAAATGTTACTGTGCCAAATAGGGTCAAAGTTACAAGATTACATCACTTTTTTCTATACAATTGCAGTCATGATGTTAATTGAGGAATTTTGAAATAAGCTGCAGGGACAGGAACCTATTTTAAGAACATTCCTTCAATGAGATGTACATGTTTGAAATTTTAATAGTAAAATGAAAACTGAAGATGAAAAATTTTCGCTCATATGTTTGAAATTTTAATAGCAAAATGAAAACTGAAGATGAAATGTTTGCACAAGTTTTCTTCTACTAAAGTTGGAAGAAAAATGCTGAACAAAAGATGATCGAAACTTTTTTGATCATTTGTCTGAAAATTGTCTTCTGTAAAAGTTTTTCTTCGTGAAAGGTAAAAAGAAAAAAAGCTTTACCAGAAATTCAAAAAAATCAGGTTCCACCGAGATTTGAACTCGGATCGCTGGATTCAGAGTCCAGAGTGCTAACCATTACACCATGGAACCTTTTTCCCATGCCGGGAATCGAACCCGGGCCGCCTGGGTGAAAGCCAGGAATCCTAACCACTAGACCACATGGGATGTACACAATTGAATTTGTGTATAATTTTAAGCCAATACATACAAATTTGACCACAATCTGAGGAGCAAAATCCTTATATTATATTTTAGAGGCACAAAATTAAACAAATATTCCGGAAAACACATACTGCATTGATAGCACCGTCTGATGTTCATCCATTGAATGTATTTAAAGTTACCAAATAAAAAGTTTTAATGTAAAACATTTCGAAAGAAATCGTACAAATCTGTATTAAACACAAGTATAAATTGAAACATTTTTTGCAGTTTTGAGAAGTGTCAAACCTAATTCATCATAATACGCACAACTTTTTTGGGGAAGAAATAATGACATGTAAAGCTTTGAGAATAAATAACTTTTGGCGCCATCTGTGTTTTACAATTTCAAGCACAAAATAATTTTGTAAATAGAGCAGAAGAGTTAGCATTGTCCAGTGCAGTGTGTGTACTGTACAACCCCTAAATTGACTGAAGACCTACTTTAAAAATTTATTGTGAGCACAAGATCGACTTGGGGGTAGGAGTGTGTGAGAACATACACTAACCTTTGACTCAAATGGATGGTTTGCTGTTGCATACTGTCCAATATAGAAAGGCGCGCTAGCAACACTTGAAGGGTTCTATTTCGAAATGGCGGTGACAGCTTGATTAGTTGCTTGGTGCGATATTATTTTATTTTTTAGAACTGATAAGGAAGGGAAATAAATCTAAAAAGAAAAAAAAAGCATCAACGCAAACCAAGACGGAAAATAAAGGAACTCAACGAAAAACAAAAAACAAAGCAAAATGTCCTCACATTGCTTATCTCTTTTTTTTACCATCACACCTATTTTGACAAAATCAGTAGAGACCTGAGGCATGCGCAAATGGTCGCCAGGAAAAGTATCAAACTGTACATGGACTTCAAATTGCAAATTAATTCTTATCAGATGAGACTTTGATACTTATTCAGTAGTCGTTACTTTAAATTGCTAAAGTAATGTTATGTTAACCGATGGTAATATCTTTTCAGACACAAGTATTGTCACTATTTTATATAACTTGTACCAAAAAGTACTTGTTTAAAAATTGATAAAATGGGGATAATAAAAATTTCCTGTAATTATAAAAAGTTTGGGAAATTGCAAATAACTTTCGATTTAGAAGTTTCAATTTATTTTGTTACAGAAATCATAGTATATTAATTCTACTCAGACTGGAAAGCAAGGCTCGAAATATTGCCGCGATTTACTCAAACTGAGATCGACTGATCGATCGAGATAGAAGGTTTGCCTACCGCCAGTGGCGTACAGCAAATGTTTTCAAGGGGAGGGGGGCGGGATAATTGGAAAATTTTCAAAATTAAAGGTTGGGAAACAGAATTTCAGGCCCTTAAATGGGTATTTATACATATAATTTTCTTGCTTCATTGGGGGTGTTATGACCCCCCTTTCCCCCTGGCTACGTCACTGCCTACTACTGGCATAGTCCGTACTCGTTTATGGAAGCCACTTAAGGCTACAGTGGACACAAAAATATATTTTTTAAATTATTGATCTATATGTCTAACACTTTGTGTGCTTCTTTTATTGTATATTTACTATATCTAAAGGCATTAAAAACAAAAACAAATTGGTGCTGAAACAATGAACACTTTTTTTGAAATTTAAAGTTTAAAATTTTTTTAAACAAAATTTCAAAATGAAAATTTCTAAATTCAGCCATATTTTATATACTATCTCATAAAACATTACATGTAATGCATAGATTTATGCAATCATGCTTAATGATTGAAAATTAAGTGGAAATTCAAAGTTTGAAAGTATTCATTCTTTTTGCACCAATTTGTGTGTTTTTTCTTAACGCTTTTGGATGTAGTAAATATACAATAACACCAGCAAACAAAGTTTTAGACATAAAGATCAATAATTGAAAAAAATTAATTTTTTTGTCTCCAATGTAGCCTTAAACATGCATAATGTAAAAAAATACATTATGTGGAAATATTAATTTGTCAGGGAAAATATATAGACGAAAAAAAGTTGCACTAAATGTGTTTAGTTTTGTGTTTAGTTTTTGCACTAAATGTGGTGCTGCCATCTTTTTCTGTGTAATTGCACTAATCTCGCAAAGGAAAAAAAATGTCGTTCCGCCTATTTTGTTTTGAATATGAAGAAATAGTGGATTGATAAACCCTAATTTAAAATACATTTGAAAAGGATTGATTTTTGGTTATTCTTAAATTCAGTCTAGAAAATCAGAAAATATTCCGCAGCACCTTACAACCCCTCCAAATAAACTATTAATCGGCTACATATGAAACAAATATGTGGTGCTGCCATCTCTTTTTGCATAAAAGCACTAAGCTTTTAAATGTTTCGTTAAGGAAGGAAGGGGGGGGGGGGGGGAGTTGTTTTTTTTTTTTTGTTTGAGAAACTTACAGTCTGAAGTGTTTTAAAGCAATAAATCGTCGCATTTGCAAATTTTTGCTTGGTTTTTCGTAATGTTTATGAAACTTTGGTAGCTTTCATGATATTATATAGATAATCAGTTTCCATTTTTTTTTCACTTTTTGGAAAGGGGGGGGGGGATTCTGCTAATCAATCTTAGGTTTTTAGCAATTTATCAAAACGAACGGTTTATCAAATTTCAGAAGTTTTTTGAATTAATAAGGCTGGATTATCCCACAAGACAAGCGATTTTTCTTAAATCAAACTTAACTTCTTTTCCTAAAAGCTTTGACCACTATTTTCGTCAAAATTTAATAATGACACTTTTTAAATAGCACTTTGATAATAATTAAAATAGTATCCCTCCCTCCCGCTTCAGTTTAACACTATTTGAGAGAGTAACTATTCAATCCTTTCTTATGCTAAAAATACTTGTACTACTGACCTTAGGATACTGAAACCTGCTTTTTAGTAGCTCAAATTATGAAAAAGACTCCGATATTTTAAGTAATTTATTAGTCTGTTATTAATCCTGTATCTATAGCTTGAATGATACAGTGATACTTCGGTAAATCTATATGCAGTTCTCATAATCGAACCCAAGTAAAATTTAGTTCCTAATTTAAAGCCGAATAAGCATCTTATATTTTAAACGAGTATCATAAGCGAACAAGTCAAACTTCAGTTTGGTCACACACACACGCACACACACAAAGACGGATACAAGGGAGGTGGGGGGAGATTGCCCCTTCCTTGGAGGACCCTTTATCTGTAATTTTTCAAAGTTGAAGTTCTAAAAATGCGATTTTATACGAGTTCCAATGACGTTGGGGAATGAATGTTTGTGGCTCTACTCTGGAAATGTTTCGCAATTCAAGTCTGAAACTTTTGTAATCAATATTTGTCAACCGGTTTGCATGGTAAAATTAAGAAAAATCAATCTTCCCTCCCTTGGAAAATTTCTGGATTCGCCCTTGCGACACACAAAAGGTGGAAGCGCCATGTATAAAGATTTCGGTCATTGTGACATTGTGATCCATTTTAGGGGTCAAACAACTGCAATCCAATACTCCCCTTTTGCTATAAATCTTTATGGAACACATTAAAATTATTTATTACAATTGAAGTACATCTCTTTGGCATTTAAGTAATCGGAACCCTCAAACAACTGGACTTGATTTGGTTGGTAAAAATGTCGATGTTTTAACAAGAACGTCGATGATTTCAAAACATCGGCATCCCGAAGTCTCACTAGTACTTACATCCAGTGCTGTAGCTAGAGAAACACATTTGGGGAACTCATCTTGGAGTTTTGGGGGGGTTCGGGGCATCAAAAGAGATGGTGGTTAGAAACCAGTTTGCATTTCATTTGCATTATTTCTACATTAAGGGACTAAGTATTTTAAGCAACGGCGTCCCCCTGCGTCCTTCCCCCTCTCTTAACTACAGCAGCAACAGCAATGCCTACATATAATAAGATTTTTTTAAATGCAGTATTTAAGTACTGTTTCTTAACGACGTAAAATAAAGGTTCTTGGTTACAAAGTCCTCCAAGTGAAACGATACCTCTGGGGGTACTAGACCAGGGGTTTGCCAGGCCCTTGGTCTCTGTTCAAAAGAACAAAGCACTCTTCAGGGCCCCGTCCAGGTTAAACAACAAGTTGTGGTAGGTCCGGGGGACCCTGGAGAGAGAAGGGAAGTGAAGTGGAGGACATGTTGACTTCCCATCGGGAAGCCCCGGATGACACATATTTAGTTCTCTTGATTGCTAAGTTATTTGAGATAATTTTTGTAACAAGTGGGACTGAAATGTGACGTAGTCTCATCCGTGCATTGAAGAGTAATACCCAACTAGGATTACGTTACACAAAATGGTTATTCAGCCTCAAGTAAAGATACATTAAAATAAAAAATAAACTAAAAAAACATGCTTAATATTTATTTTAATACTTCTCCTTAACTATTAGCCAGTTTTGAGTTATATGCTTCTAGTACTAGTATTCAGATGTTGAAAGGACACAAACCTGATATGGCCCCGCTTCGAATGATAAAACGTAAAGCTTGAGATTAAAAAAAAATAATAGTGGCCAGTGGCCAGTAAACCATACAGGGCCGCGCCAAGCCTGATCGGCGCCCTCGTGCAAATGTCTTCTGAGCTCCTTATGCAATAGCGTTCGATAGTTAACACCAGCAGTGATGTTTTATAGACAAATATAATTTAGAAAAAATAAGTTTCGTGCATATATATATATATATATATATATATATATATATATATATATATATTTTTTTTTTTTTTTTTTTTAAGAAAAAAAAACGCGGGAACAACTTCTGTTTTATCGAACTGAAATTATTTATTGAAACATCCTTTTTTAGATTAAAAAAAATGGTACTGAAAGAAGAAAAAAAACATCACATAATATATACAAATAATGTATACAATATACATTAATTTGAAAATATGGAACTTAAAACATGAATGAAGATAAATGAGGTAGCATATTTCAAAGTAAATTATAATATCACATTTTTACATTTACACGCAATCCCATTCGCTCCCTCATACAGACGGATATCTGTTCCTGATGGCTGACGTCGGGAGTACAATCAAGTATTTTAGAAAAATACTTTGCTTGTTTAACCCTGTTTAAAATTATTTATTTTATATTATCCTCTAATAATTTAATTGTTTCATTCTGAATTTTGTCTCCAAGGTAATGTGGCATATTTATTTGAATTTAAGCTCTATTAATATGCTCAGACATGATAGGGTCAAATTTTGCAATCATTTCTATACATTTTAAAAAATTACCGTTGTTTCTTTCGAATAATTTATTGTTCACGAAAGTTTTGCTCAGCTAAAAACTTAATGGCATAAATAATTCTTTCAAGGACATAGCGCCAACGCTTAGTTTCCCGTTTTAATAAGTTTTTTAACTCTGAGTCAACGGTTTTACCTTTTCTTAATCGTTCTAAGAATTCGGACCAACGATGGAGGTTCTGGAAATGTGTTTTGCTTTTTTCATGATTCCTTAAGTGTTCACTTAGGTGGTTCCAATCATCAAACCCATAACTACTTAGTTTTACATTACTACAATCGCTAAATATTTTGCAACAAAAACAAAAAACACGGTTTTTTTCTTTAGAATATAACAACCAATCTCTTTTAACTTTTTCATTGTTTGGCAAAATCCGATAAAAGTACGTCTCAGAAAATTTACGTCCGCTTTTGTCTTTTGGATAGTTGAAATTTGAAATAATATTGTGATAAAATTCAGGGCCATTTTCAATAACCACTTTTACCTGGGATGGTGATAATGGATTTGGCCATAAACCGGGGTCATCAGTGACTGGCAACTCATCTAGTGGAGACTCGTCAATTATTTGTTTGGTTGTATCGTTTGAAGTTGAATGTGATTCCTGGACCAAAATAGTTTCTAATTCAATCTGATTTCTTTGTTCATTTGGTGAATCCAATGGTAATTTACTCGTAGATGTTGATGGTCAGTTATCACTAGCAGCTTTAGTCTGGGATTCCTCTGAGTTTTGGAAAAACTTATTAATTTTGAAGTTATGTTTTTTCCAGATCTTCTTCACGCTTTCTCTTCTTCAGTAAATTTTGGTAACCCGATGGGTTTTTCTTTTTTTACGTTTTTCTTCCGACATCTGGGAAAAGAATGGAATACTTGAAAGACAAAATGACAAAAGAGCAATTGACTTTTAAAGAACGGTTAAGAACAGCTTATATTTTTTTTCAATCACTCAGAAGATCCCTGCTTGAAATGTTTCTCTTTATTTGAGGAATACTTGGTGGCGTTCCAAGCTCTAGTGTTACCTGCTGCTGTAATTTGTAATTATTCCCCCCACCCTAAAAAGTACTTCCAAATGTCGAAAAACTCCTTCACACATAACATTATATTTTCATTCTTTTCAAAATGATTATTCCCAATTTTTGTTCTATTTTTTAAGCAGTAGTTTTTTTTTAAATATCCCGAAACATTTATTTCGTTTTAAGTGTTAGAATATAAAGAATATTAAATTTTAGAAGCTCAAACTAAAATAACAGGTTTTTCAATAGTTGAATTTAAAAAAAGTACATGCCTAAAATTTCGTTTGTGTCAAATTCAAGTTGTTCATGTAACGCAATCAACGAGTAAATGGTTCAACAAACAGTTTTACCGTAATCTCCAAGATCGCTCTGCCTGATGATCTTTTTCTTAGTCTTATTTCGATGCGAATTTATTAATTTTTTTTCATAAGGAAAACATGCAATGGGTGTGTGAAACTAGATATGTGTATTCTTTTAATATAGAAAAAGTTCCAAATGAAATATATATATATATATATTTATCTATCTATTTTTATTTCTTTTGGGAGTTAAAAAATGCGCTAAAATTAGCACATAGACAGGCTCGTTATTTTAAAGTTATCCTGGGGGCGGGGTCGAAAGGTGAAAATTTTATCGGTAAACAACAAAAACCACGCCAACTGTTAATATATTGATTTCTCAAAGCCCCCCACTCCTAAAACAACGGGCCTGGTTTTCAAGACTTGCAGTCAACTCTCAATCATTTCAAACTAATATTCTATTTCAAATAACACTTTTTCATTTCCGTGCTCCACAACGACTTCATTGTTTTACCGTAAATAAATAATTACAAAATTTAAAAAGTGCGAAGCTTTCTAAAAGTCAATACTAATTATTATTATTGTAAGTTTTAAAAAATCTGCACGTGCGAGAGGACACACACTACTTTCTTACTGCAAATAACTCAGCAAATTGGGGGGAAAACCGAAACGACGTTTTCGACATGAGCTTTACGAAACCTAGTGTCAAGTGCTCTAACACCATTGAAAATAAAACATTAATAACATTTATCAATTTAAGTGATTGAAAATATCGTTAAACTTTTAACTAGAAAAATATAGGAATAACTCTGAATTTTAACTACTGCTTATAAAACCAAACTACTATTCGTCAAATACAACTCATAAAAGGTTTTCAGATTCACGTAAATTCCTATCGAGCGTAACGTCCTGTTTTACGTGCAGCCAAAAATCGGCTGATGACAAATATTTCATTTTGGAATACAAAAAACATTTTTACTTCATGTCTCAAAGCTTTTCGAGTTCAATAGCTCCTTGAATATACCATTGTGTTTTGGAAAAAGAAATATTTTAAATATCAAAGTTAATATAGCTATAAATATCTCTCGAATTTGCATTTGATAAATAATTAATCACACTTTTCTGTCTGTCAAAATATGATAACATGATCCTGATTATACTTCAGAATTGAAGTATAAAGTGGAGGTTATTCCCCTCAAAATCGGAAACTGAAATCTTTGCCGGAAAACCAATAAAATCCGGATTCGTAAAAAGGAATTAAATTTAGTATGAAATACGAATGCATTGTCCAAAGGTCTTTTTTTTAATTAAAAAAACTAGTGCTCGAAGCAAAGAGGAGATAATCGCGTGGTTATGGTCAAATTGTTCCTTTTTGAAACTGAAAAGTTTACCTAAACTGTTGTCTACAACATGTAAATATTACGCACAAGTAAATAACATGCAAATATGCTTACCGTATTTTTTATGCACGATAACACAAAGCAGTCGAATCCCCACGAACAATTGGTAAAATATTAAAATGCATTGCACTAGAGAAAATCTTACGTAGTATTAACTCAACGGAAGGAAAAAACCTATTGAAGATCAGAAGATTTGCTTGGACTCTGTTGCTTAAAAAACTTAGACACGCTGAAGTAGCTTACTAGGCGCCTCATTAGCAAGAAAAGTGCTGATGTATACATTATATCCCTTTTCTAGTGTAAAAGATTAAGCTATTGAATAGCTTGTTTAGACAAAACAAGGTAATAATTTTTCCTTTATGGGTAGGCAGCGAGGCAGATGGCTTGTCTCACTGAGCAATGTAATTTCATCACCGTTCGTTTCCCGAGTTCGTTTTTGAAAAGTTCAATTGTATTTTTCAACTTTAATTTTGAGTTAAATTTTTTTTTTCTCCTCGGAGCTTTTTTGGTCGGTAGAGCTCGGCGCCTTTTAGGCTCTGGCGCCCCCGTGCGCCGCACGGCTTTGCACATTGGCACGGCGCGGCCCTGAAACCATAAAGAATTTGTGGCCACTTTGAACCAAAAGTTCCAAAATTGTAATATCACTTTACTTCATTCTGCAGTGAAATCACACTATATTCTTGTATATATATTACTGAAGGAAAATATTTAAAAAAAAACTATGAAACCCTTTCTGAAAAAGAAAATTATTCATTTTAAAATCCAAATTATTACAATCTCTACTAATAATAAAGCTGAAGGTGGTTCTGTCTGTCCTTCTTTCTTTCTTTCTTTCTTTCTGTCTGTCTGTCTGTTATGCGCGTAGCGCCAAAACCGTTCGGTCGATTTTCATGCCACTTGGCACAAAATTAGTTTGTAGCATGTAGTTTTGCACCTCGAAGCGATTTTTCGAACATTCCATTTCGTTCTTTTTCTATTCGAATTCTTAGAGGAAATTCGATAAAATAGGGAAGAAATATTCCATACACATTTTCAAGTCTTATGTCATTCGAAAGCTTGAAATTTTCTGCACAAAATGACGTTTTTTCGAAGTTTCTACGATCATCAGGAGAGCTGTAACAATTGTTTTTAGAATCCCGAAATTCAAGGCTTACCTTCAGTAAAGCAAGCCAAACGATTCTAAAGTGGCTTTGCTCGCGAATAAAATTTGTTTGAAAATAGAGATGAAATGAATTATTTTATCAACGGAAATCAACTTTTCATGTTGTTACCATGGTTACGTTTTTATTTCGTTCTTTTTCCCTTAATAATTTTAAAAATGTATTTGTTTTTGTAACAATCCAAACTCCAAGCCTTATTGAAATTAGTCAAATGAAATATTAAAAGCCGTGATAAGATGGCACCTGTCAATCAAATGAGAAATCGAGTCCTTTCCTTAAAATACAGGATACCATTCTAAATTTATCGTCTGCAAAACATATTTTACTTCATTATTAATTTATTTCAATATAAATTGCAGCAAATGGCTTGAGTGAACGAATTTAGCTTTTAATTTATCGTTTGCTGGTTGATCTTTGTCGATGTTTATTGTTTTTATTATCATTGTGAAGAATAATGCACGAAATTTCTATGACTAATACTTAAAATTTTTAGGATCAGTTGAGTTTAAAAGAAAAAATTGCTCCAAATATACTTTTGCAATGTGATTATTTATTGTTGGACTGTAATTTGCAGCAATAATTGCATTTAATAAATAATGAAAGACAATATTAAAAATTATTTTTTTGGCGACTTTTTTACAATTTGGCATTCAATTCTATTTCAGTATATTTACTTCTATCTTATTGCGATATTGCAACGTTCTTTCTAAAGTATGTCATTTCGGAAAATGTATTATTTTGTTTTTGAAGTTAGGAAAGAAAACTTTCTTCTTCTTTTAAACTTTGGTAAGATTTCTGTTGGTTTCTGTGAGCAACAAAATTTTTCTTATTTTTTCTTTTGGCTTATTTTTGTGCACCTATCTTTGGGGTTGCATTCGAATGTCCCCAAGGGGGTGATTTACCCCTTTTATGGGGTAATCAGGGCTTTCAATGCAGACCAAAGTGATATGAATTGGCGCGACCACTTGGCGATATCTCGCCAAGCTTTTGGTCACCAAGTGTTTGACGCCAATTTGGCGACATATCGCCAAGTTGGCAATAAATTTAGCGAAAAAAAATTTTTTTGGGTTCAATTTGGCGCTATTGGCGATATTTTGCGAAAAATCTACTGAATGATGTTAAAATCGGCGATATTTAGGAGATTAATCATTGTAAAACATTTTTTTGCATTGTTTCGTGGCAAACTAGGGATGCAAATGTTTGAATTGTTATCTTACTCACTTCAAGCACTATTTTAGCACTTAAGGCATCTACTAAGAAATTTACACGTAAAAGGAAGTAGTGTAGGGTCCATACCAAATTTTTATATCATACTTTGAAGGAATTATAGTTGAATTATAACTAAAATAGAGTATTTTTTTCTGCTATATCATTTTTTTACAAATGAACTTTTAATTTTATACCACGGGCAAAGCCGTGCGGGTACCGCTAGTATTCAAATAAAACAAAAACTAAACGCACCTACATACTTGAAGTTAAAAAACATTTCATTTAATTAGCTGATAATACATAATTTGGTCATGTTTGACTATTCTGCCAACAAAGTTTCATTGAATTTATGTATTCAGATGTTTTGTACAGTAGATGAGCCCCATTTTCTTTCCAAGTTAATATTGGCAGCTAGTGAGGATGTTAGGGCCGTGGTAGCCCGATTGGTAAGGCATCGGACTCGTGACCGGGTTCGATCCCAGCCGATCAAAGATCCATCGTCTTGATTAATGGTGGCACATACAAATCATTATTTTTCAAGTATGATTTTTCTTTCTTCTAAAAGTTGATACTTCAAATTATGATAAGTACTTGCTGCCCCGTGCGAAGCATTCGAACTTGACCGAAAGAAGCAGGAGCACGGTTTTAAGGTAGTTTTTTGAATAACAGCAAAAATGTGAATTCTTTGTTTCCTTTTCTTCGAAAGCAGTGTAAAAAATCTTTAAAATGACATCCTACTTTTGAAATTACAGAAGTATTACAAAAGTAATGAAACTTTTCTCCCATGCTCCCTAGTTTTACCTTCAAGTTTTTCTTTTACTTAAATGTACGATATTAATTGAGATAAATATATAAACAAGATATAAATGTATCATCAAATGTCACACGAAGTTCAAAGACTTTGAGTTAAAAAAAAAAAATCTTGCAGTAGGTTATTTTTGACTGTCAAGTGCAAGGTTTTTAGGGTAGTTTTTTTATTTGATTAATAAATGCGGCATTCTCATAGTTCAGTAACTTTAAGTCATTCGTGACGAACATCTTTTCTTGTTTAAAACTTGAAAGCAGGCAATTAGTTGAAGAGCAAATTAGACAGCTGTCAAATGAAAGTAACGGGAATAGCTTTCATGGCTGGTAAAAGAATTTCTGAACTCGCAATGACAGGATCAGAGAAAATAAATGAATGCTGATATTTCAGCTCTTAGTAAATTTGTCTCCTAAAGTACCGAGTAAATACAAATCGGTCATTGCAAAAAACAAATTAAACCTAAGTACTACAGCCTTTAGAATTGAAATACAAGTATTACATTAGACAGCAATCGAAAGCTACAATTTAAGCTTCATTTTTGGGGGAAAGAAATCTACCCACTGCCTGCTCAGGGCTGCTATGGAATTGGCAAAAGTTCGGCTAAGATGAGTCTATCTGAATGGGGGAGGGGGTGTAAAAATTTGCTGCACGTGTTTCACTCATTTCAATGTGACTCTGCTTAATTTAGAGGCTAATACACATCTACAGAAGCTGACAGTCCTGAAAACTAAGATCTGTTCATTTGCATCTGTAAAACGAACGTTAACATTTCCCTTTCATTGGTTGTTATCCTACAGGTCCTTTAAGAACACTAAAAATTAAGACAGAAGTCGGCAAATTTTTTGGAATCAAGAGAGAGCCATTTTTTACCGGATATTGTAAATTTTCTTTTTAAGGACCCAAATATAAGTACATCGTGGGGTTACACGTGAAACATACTAAGTCAAAAAATGCATGATAATAGTAGGGCTTTAATAATTATCATTAATTATACGACTTAGTGTGTTTCACTTGTGTAGCATTGCATGATAAAGATATGACTTAGTGGGTTTCACCATTAGAAACAGCTCATTGTTGTGTGTAAGATAAACTAAAAATCTGAAAATTAATAATTTTGACTTAGTGTGTTTCACTTGTAACCCCACGATATAGTGCAATATTTAAAACAAATATTACGGTTATCAGCTGTGAAACATGCATTTAATGTGAAATCAAAGAGTGTTTATTTTACATAATTCCAGATAATAAAATTTAACCTCTGGGAAAAAATCCGTGCTATAAAAACTATATATCAGTAAATTCAAATCAAAGATATATGAATATGAAAAAAATAGAACTGCAAACACATAATATTATAATACTGCATGTTTGTTTTTCTAATTCTTGGCAGCTTTTGATGTTCTCGTATTAAAGCGTAGTTAAATTGTTTTCGATTGTAGTTAGGTCTAAAAATACAGTTTCATTCACTGTATAATCAAGTCATTCAAAAATTTTCAATTTGACGCATTTGTCGAGAAATAGCTATTATTGTTCTGTATATTTATTTTTACAGAAAACTTATACTCTAGATGGTAATTTTCTAAAAAAAAAAAAAAAAGGATTTTCGTGAAAATATCACGTATATTAATGAAAATATAAGTATTTCTTTCAGAAGGCAATCATTTGCAAATTTGCCGGCGGAAACCTCAGTGCGGATACTTTTCTCCGCAGCCGACTTTTAGCATAATGCCAAAAGCTTGCCTACTTGTTTTCACAAAAATAAAAAGCTTGGATAAAGGAGCATTTTCTGAAACGGTGATTGTCCCATTTTTTTCCGTTGGGGAGAGAGTAAGAGCCGCCAGTGGACATCGGAAATTTACAGCGAAAGTGTGTTTTGGCATTTATTTGAAATTTTTTGCATAAATTATTGCGTAATGCTAAGTTTTTTCACATGTGGGCCACTTCTTTATCTCTTACGGGTTCTATATGGAGCATTTTATATTCTATGCAATATTATAAAGATAGAACTCCCGCGAAGTTAAGAAGTACAAAAGAGGAATTTTCAATCATTTGGATATTTTCTTTTACTGCACTAATGTTGCAAATATATTTATTAAAATAGCTTGTTTTACTTCCCATTGTTAACGGTTTAATGTTATCTCAAACGGCAAAAGTTTAGCTTTGAATCCCGCAAATAGTTCATTTTAAATGGATTTAAAAGTCATTATTTCTTAATTTTTTTATAACGTTACAGTGGCTTAGGATCTTTTTTCGTTACATACCAACACTGCAAAAAGATATGTTGTTGTTTTTACAGTTCAATACTTTAAGCAGATGTTCCAGTTTAAAACAGTAAAAGCATAGTAATAAACTGTAAAACCAGCTATTTTACAGTTTATTACGGTAAAATGACTATAAAATTAGCTGTATTATACTGTAAAAATACATTATAATACTGGCAGCAGAGGTTCCTGTTTAAAACTAAAAGGCATTGTAATAAACTGTCAAACTTGAAATTTTACTTTACTGTAAAATTAGCAATTGTGCAGTTTATTACTGTAAAATTAACTGTATTATACTGTAAAAATAACATGTACTTTTATAGTGAATAAATATAGTAAAACTATTAAAATTAGAGTGGAGCAGTTTAAAATAGAGAAATTGTGGCTTACAAATACTCTGAATGGCTATATTGCAGTTAAAGCAATTTAGATTTTCAACGTTAATTGTTTGAATGTTAACTGCACGTACATAATTTTGACGAACTATGCAACCAATTAGGATGCATTTACACTTACATATATGCATTAAACACGTAAAACTGCATGGATAATAAAATTCTTTCGATCACATTTCCTCATGTTTACATTAAAAACACTTTGTCTACTTCCGAATACGAGTAAACATCACTTAATAACAAAACAGCTAGTGAGTTAAACTTTCCTTTTCCTGGCCATTTATTTGTTTCATAAAACTGATTTGATGTATCTTCTCAATTCCTTTGAGAAGAAATTTATACTTACGACTGAAATTACCCTATAGGGCCCCCATTACCTCTGAGGGCTTCCGCAAATTTACAGGAACCTCACTATTATTACCATCGTGCGTGATCATAAGCGAAAGAGGTAACTTTGATAGGAACTACACCAGCAGCATACCAGGAAAATTCTTGAAGATTTTTTAACAATTTGCCAAGCTCACGCTTAACATTACAGTATACAACTCAAATTACTTGAAGCTTCCAATCCAACGGCATTTAATTTGACTCTGTACACGCGAACCGTTTAGCACAGTTGGCTGTCTTGGCAATTTCGCTGTTCCAATTGATTCGCTCCAATACAAACTAGACGCAATTACCAGGGTGAAAGTAAATATTTTTTTTTCTTCATATTTTTGTTTTTATTTTGCATGCTTGAGGATCTGTGTTTTTGAGTCTTTCTTCATACTTTGTTGCAGATGTTCTTAGAGGACACACCGGAGCGAGCATCTTGAGAAGTCTTCGGTTCTTGCCAAGTTGTGAAGAACTATGATGCCAACATGGATTCTGGTACTTTTAGGTAATGTTAAATATGCATCTCAAGTAGAATTTTCTTTTTTTAGTTGGTTTTGAGAGAAATATTTTTTGTGTGGAAAATTTTTATATACACTTTAAGTTTCAACAACGTAGACAACTGAAAATGAATGTTAGATACTGATAGAAAAGGTTTAAACAAACGCACTGAATCACATACTTTTCCATTTAAAAAATAAAGTTTTGATATTGTAACTGTAATAGTTGCGCTTGGTGCACTGGGAGATATATGTAGATTTCGACTTAAGAAAAGTAAACTAATATACCTTAGCTCAACTTTCCAACCTCGAGGAGAAAGTAAGACGCACTGAATTACATTTTTAGCGAATTTTCATAAATATTTTCATCAAATAGAACTTGATTAGTTAGTGAAAAAGAACCTTGTTGAATATTTAGAAGAAAAAATATTGCAAAAAATACACTAAAGGTTTTAGCACAGATCCGTGCCCAAGGTTTCAAAAAAATTTCAATGCCTTGTCGCATTGTAAAAGTTGAAAAAAAAAAAAAAAAATGTGACCAATTGTACAAAGAATTTATTTATGATTTCATAATTAAAGCGTTTGTTTACTTCATCAGTATGCTTTTGAATAAAACCCTTTACCCAACATCTTCAGTGCAGTATTTTGTAAAAACTGCATACAATTTCTATTCACAATATTTTATATTGAATTTCTTTATGTATAATAACATTTTGTACTAAAAAAGAATTAATTGGCAATTATGTCAAACAAATACAATTCACAAATCACGTACGTACCTGTATACGAAAAGTGAAAAACCTTATAATAGCGTCAAACTTGAGGTTTCTACACTGTAAAAAATAGATGTTGTTTCTACAGTATAATACAGATAATTTTACAGTAATGAACTGTGAAATTGAATATTTTACAGTAGCAAACTGTAAAATTGCTAGTTTACAGTAATAAACTGTAAAATTGCTAGTTTCAGTTTATTACACTACATTTTACAGTTTTAAACTGAAACCTCTGTTTCCAGTATTATACTGTTGTTTTTACAGTATAATACAGCTAACTTTATGGTAAAATGCTAATTTTACCGTAATAAAATTTAAAATTTCTAGTTTTAGAGTAATAAATTTTAAAATAGCTAGTTTTACAGTTTATTACTGTGCTTTTACACTTTTAAACTTGAACCCCTTAGTATTAGCTGTAAAAACAACACATTTTGTGGCCATTGTATAATAGTAACGACAAAACAGGTGTCTACAAATCTTATTGCCGTTTTCGCAATTTGAATGTCATTATAATGTTTCGAAAATGGTATATTACTTTCTAAGTGCACCATTAATCTTCCATGTGAAATGAAACATTCATCCTTGACACCTTCTTATAAATGTTTCTCTGTGGTTCCTCAGCTCTTTACTCAGTAAATTCAGTTGGGTTTTTATCATTGAATTAATATGGTTTGTTAACGCGGCTGAAATTGTGATTCGTTATTCATCAATGAACTGATTTGGTCCCTTTACATTGCTATTATATATAATATTATTTGTGTTTTTGAAGACTACTTATTAGGTCAATTAATTGATTTTAGAACTGTGTCATCCAATACCTGTATTAATCTAACAAGTTAATTAAAAAACTTAGTAATTAAAATATATATTATTTGCCGCTAATACCGAAAATACCGATATTTCACCTTGGAAAATACCGGTGTTAAGAAATTGCTAAATATCTCGAAACATCAGTATTGCAATCACTGGTGCACAGAGCTTGTAACATCGAAAATAAATTGTTTCTATCTTTTTGAATTGTGTTTTGATGTTTTAGGAAAACAATTCATGAGTACAGCAAAGTACGGAAATGATGTTTAAACTTCAAAAGAGTGCGCACTGATGTTCATGATGCATGCTATGCGGCCACACGTTGCAGACTTTGTTCCTTCCGATTTCCACCTTTTTTCCAACAGAAAAATTTGGCTCGGAGGGCAAAAATTTCGCCAATACTAATGTAAAGAGCTGGTTCCTACGGCTGCTTTTACGCCAAGGGTTGCAAACGTTGATTCCACGCCACAACTAACACCTTAATTAGAATGATGGCTATGTAGAAAGGTCGCTGAATAATATGTCTAAGTATTTAGTCTGAGGTTTTTGTTTCCCAATGAATCAGACCTTGAAAAAATATTCATATTGAGGGATTTTTACCTTAGTGTCGTCCAGCAAAATATTAAAATGGCGGGTTTGTTTTCATAGTAAGGAGATAGCTTCGTCAAAATGTAAGAAGTTCTATCTGGTATCCCGCGAAAACGCGAAGCATAAAATTAATACAGCGTAGATTCGGTATGAGTTTAGTCTCCCTAAAGGAGAAGGAGATTCTTAAAATCATTGTACGTAAGAAAAAGTCTCAGTAGGCGTTATGTCTTTTTAAGGAATTTTTTTCAGGCATTTGATTGAAATTATATATTCACGTTCAACAAATTTTACTTTATGGAGTTTTTCAAAAGGTGGTAACAGCGTTCGTAAAACGTTATGCAGGGGTATGGATAGAGATGAGGGGGGGGGATCAGGTTGTATGTGATGAGCTCTCCATCACTAACCCTTAATTTAGCTAAAGTTATATTACACCCCATACTATGATCGCCTTGCGGCATAGGCCTGGTATGGTTTCGAGTCTTTGCCAGGAGATGAATGTTGTTACTCGGTATAACTTTTCTTCTGATCTTATTCTAGGAATTCAGAAAGACTGTAAGCTGTTATGCTTTTAGCAATTCTTAGAAACACTTCCATGCTCTTCCCGTTTAGATCTAGAGAAAAAAAAAGTGCTTAATACGATAAACATGCCATTGTAAAGCTAAGATGTTTAAACACATTAAAAAACACGTTTGTAATAAATATTTTTAAATGTACTTTGTTAAAAATAGATTTTTACAAAGCATTTAATATCTTTTATAGGATTTATACCTTCACTTATGTCACAAGGAGTTTTTCAGTCACAAGCAGTTCAGGTACGTTTCAACACAACCAATTTTTTATTTTCTTGGAAGGAAAATGTTTTTTATGGTTTTATAACTAAAAATGATATTTTTTTGCCTTATTTAAAGCTTTTAAATCAAATTATTTCTTAACCGAAGGTAATAAGTTTTAGAAAGGCAGTCAGAGAACTATACTATTTCATCATATATCTAATTTATTGTTGAAGGATTTAATAAATTAAATTTCATGACATATTGGGTAGATAATACAGCTATTAATAAATATATCATTATTTTTTGGTTTAATTAATTTTAAGTCCATGAGAGGGGAATAAAAGCATATGGTCAAGGTGAAAAGCATGCATATACTGTCAGCAGGATATCTCTGAGTGTAAGAAATAACCAAAAGTAAACTCTTTTCCTGTGAATAGCTAACATATCAGTAGCTTGTTTAAAAAAAAAAAAGTTTCTACTGCTCCCCCTTTATGAGAAAAATGGCTGCCAAGATGGCCAAAATCTCATGTTTTTGCCTTATGGCTTATCTTTAGGCTTAAATATTTCCAAGAAGGAGTGAGAAACCCAAGTTATGCATTGTGTAACCATTTATAGTAAACATCTGTACACTACCAGAACGTGAGTAAACCTTTGGTTATGGCTTCCTTTTTTTTGGAATAAATTCCTCAATTTTAGCTAAATCGGCAAAATCAAGTTTTTGTGGTGACAACTTTAAAGAGCCCTGTACCTTAGAAACTTTCATTATGAACGTTCTAGTATTTTTTTCCTAAATGCCTAGAGTAAATAGTTTCCATAGATATCTAACACTTTTATATTGAGTACAATTTTTTATAAAAAAGGATTAAATAACATCACTTTTTAGCCTACTTTCCCGTTAAAAATGAAAGAAAGACGAAAAAAGTATTAAAAGTAGCTTAATGCATCTAAAAAATATCGCCAAGTCCAAAAAAATATCGCCAAGTTAAAAAAAATATTGGCAAGTCCAAAAAATATCGCCAAGTTAAAAAAATAAAGAGGTAAAATGAATATCGAAAAATTAAAAATTTGAAAGTAGGGTATTGAGATGGGGAATTTGTGTGTCTGTCGGTCGGTCTGTCGGTCGGTCGGTCTGTCGGTCTGTCTGTCCCCCCTAATAACTTTTGAATGAACATTCCGATTTGGAAGAAATTTTTTTTGTTGGAAAGATCTTGGCGAGTACAGCTCATTCCCATATTTGATTTTTTGATTTGAACAATTTTTGGTTCAACTTTGAGCCGTTCAAACAACCGGTCCCGCGATACTAACTTTTGAATGAACAGTCCGATTTGAACAAACTTTTTTTTGTTCTAAAGATCTTTTCAAGGATACTTCATTCCCGTATCTACATTTTCGATTTGAACAATTTTTCGTTCAACATTGAACCGTTCAAACAAGCTGTCACCCCTAATAACTTTTGAGTGAACAGTCCGATTTAAACAAACTTTTTTTTGTTCGAAAGATCTCGGCAAGGATAATTCATTACCGTATTTAAATTTTAAATTTGAACATTTTTGGTTCAACATTAAACCGTTCAAGCAACCTTTCTCCGCCTAATAACTTTTAAGTGAACCGTCTGAATTGAATAAACATTTTTTGTTCGAAAGATCTTGGAGAGACTCATTCCCATACTTCACTTTTCAATTTGAACCATTTTTCGTTCAATGATGAACCGTTCAGAAATTTTTTTAACATGAGCGCCTACTGGGAAATTTAAATTGAATGTTGATTCTGAACTTAAAGGCGGATTTCCTTCAAACTAACTTTGTAAGAAAGCGGTTTTGATAAAAAATGTATGTTAAGTACTTTTCTGAAAAATTTTCTGTGAGGACTCTGATTCCGACTCCGACTCCGCAAACATGGCGGAAATTCAGGCTCAGAAAAAAATGTCTGACTGGGCAGACGATATTTTGTTCATTTATTCATTTTTTTTTGTTTAATTAATTATTATCATTTTTATTTATTTATTTTTTTTGGCAGACGATATTTTTTTTATTACAAAAATTGTTCATTCACTAGAGCATTTTATTCTTTATTTATATTTAACAACTGGCAACGGATTAAAAATAAAATTCGAGACATTTTATTAACGAACGAATTTTTTTTTCTTTGATAAAATGTGTTTTGTACTTTTATTTTATTTATTCTTTTTTTTCTTCTGAAAACGATTGTGAAATTTTTCTACGGAAGAACTATAACAGTTACATTCTTTAAAAGGTGCGACAAAACTTAATTTACTCGTTTATTTACTTTTTACGTGTTCATTTCATCTGATGAGAGGAGTATATTTTGCTTTTAGAAATCAACTGTAAGTGCTATAAAGGTATGTTTGACATAATTTTCAGTTTCAGATATTCAAGAGAATATTGATTAGATGCTAGAGTGCCGATGACGATGTACGGGAAAGTAGGCTCGTTTAGTTCTTGACAGAACTTCTTGTTTAATATTCTGACGGGGCGGACAAATTTTGAGGGTACGTATCTCAGAAAATAAGTGGATCAGGAACCTAAAAATTTGGATTTTCCCATGCCTCTATATAATTAATCTGTGTGCCAAGTTTAAAGAAAATCTGAGTCGGTCGTGCGTCCAACTTTTCTTTTTTCTGGTGAATTGGTATGGAATCACTCAGATCCTTTTTGTGGTGTATAACGCTGGGTTATTTTCTCCTTCTCCCATGAATTCTTTAAATCAAAGTGTTTTCTTTATCAAACAAGTCTCTAGTTTGAAATTAATCTTTAAAAAAATGTGTATAAGTTTTTATTTTAGTGTATTCTGCTTTCAATTTCAAATAACGGTACATCATTTTTTTTCAGTCAAACATTTGAATTCAAACTTTTTCAATTATTTCCATGATATTGGAGTTGCAAAACGACAGTACATAGCAAAGAGATTGTACTTTAGAGTAACGGTTTGAACAGGGAAATGTGACTAATTGTGTTTTTTTTTTTTTGCTGTTAGATTTCTAAAATATATTCCGTGAACAACAAGAAAAGCAACAAAGAAAATATTTATTTTTACAAGCAAACCACCTTAACGAATTCGATCTTTTATAACAGTAAAATTTTACTAAAACGTTGGCGCTTTGATTGAGCGAATAATAGGAATCCCTAGAGTTCCGCGAAACCTACGGTGAAGATGAAGACATCCACTCTCAAAAATTTTTATAGGAGATTACGATTGCTCTTGACTTAAGAGGATTCAAAATCTGACAGATTTAAGATTCAGTTCTATCATTGCAATAAAGCTCGTTAATAACGAGCGTGAAGGATTAGTGATATTTCCTCGTTATAACCGAGTACTCGTAAAACATACGTGATCGTGAAAAAAAATCATTAAGATTCATACATACCTCTCTGCTTGTTTTTTTTTTTAAATTTGTGTTGTATTTTTTTACACAATACTAAAAAAGTGGGTTATTTCCTATGAACTGTCGTATTGTCTTTTTCTTTGTTATTGTTTTTCAAGGGATACTCGTGGTCCGAAAAACATTGTCATTTTCACCCTTGGCTTCAAAAACAATTGAAGCTTTTTAATACATCAAAGCCATTGAGTATGTGTGTGTGTTGAGGGTAGTTGAGCTTCAAATTCTTAAGGTTTGTCGTTATAGTTTCCACTTCCACTATTAATAAAAAAAAACTGCGTTAGCTTGAATTTGAGCAACAATAATTTTTGGAAGTGATAATATTGGTTTCAATAAATATATCAATTTCAAATGCTTCTCTACAAAACATTGCTCCAAAAACTAAACTAAACTAAACTGACAAAAGGGACATCATCAGTTGCTCTCAGTAGTTACGACTCAGCTCTAAGTTCAAATTGACTTCGTATTGTTCGCTTTAAAGAGGGTTTTTCTCGTTAAAAGCGAGTTCTGCGTCAATGGATTTAATATTGTTCCAACCAAATAGTTCTGGTTTTCTCATCGAAGTCGGATTTTCTTTAAATCGAGGTTCGTTTTTGCAAGCTCGCCTCTGCTAATATTTTTCCCAGGGACGGACTGGGATGAAAATTCAGCACTGGCATATTTTTGCAGATGCAGCCCCGGTAGAGGGGGGGGAGTGTCTGCCGGTGAACTAAAATCATGAACTTCTCCAAATTATTGTACACAAACAATTTTGAAATTTATTTACTGAGACCACATTGAAGGGCAGTACTAGAATGCAATTTAATATATGTTTAATCGCGAGTGTATTTATTACTCAGATCGAATTTTGTAGTTTTAAAAATGTATTTTAAAACTAATCTTCGAAAATGTTAGGGGGAAAATGAAATTCGAGGGGTCACTCAACCTTCCGTTTTCCAAATCGAAATTTGTAAAGGGCATCTGTTATACATCAATTAATAGTATAGAAAAGGGGGCGGTCCTCCCCAGGGATATTTTTTTAAATTGTAGCTCGAAAAGTGCAGTTTTTGACGATCTTTGGTAAAATTCAGGAAACGAGGATTCGAGGAAAATTTTCGAATTAATCTTCTTAAAAATGCAATTTAGACAATCTTTGGTAGGGGAGGCACAAAAGAGAACCACGCACATGATGGCTACGTACCCTTCTAATCAGTGGTTGGAAAAACTACATTTCTTTTGTAGCGAACTACAACTACAACTACTTTGGTATAAATGTAGTTAACTACAGCTACAACTACTTTTTTGAAAATGTAGCGACTACAAACTACTTTTGAATTGTAGTCGCTACTTCGCTACTTTTTAAAAAATAAATGAATAAAATGCATACACCGTTTGAGGATTGACCGAAAAAAATTCGAAAAGTGGTTTATATTAATAAATTGACTCATTTGAATATGGAATAGAACTAGGAATTGTCTTTGAATCTATTGGTTACTTTCCCTTTCTGTTCCTTTTTTTTTTTTGGCTAAAATTTGTACTTTTAAGATTTTTTGTACAATTTTTACGAATATTCGCCACAAGAAAGGATTCAAAATTTGAAAGATAGAAACAATTCAACCTTCATTTTTTTTTTTAATTTCTTGCCAGGGAATATTAAGGAACATGAAAATTATTTGAAGAAATATAAAAATTATGATGCCGAATAAACCAATGACATCGAACAGATGGAATGTATTTCGTCAAAATGATGTACCTAAGATCAGCTCATATTTTTGTGGATCTTATTTCTCATTGCATCCGCTGCTATACTCGTGCAAGATTTGCACCAATCAGAGGAAATTAAACCTTATTTCTTTCTTCGTTCTTTTTTTTTTTAAATTTTTTTCATTTATTTATTTTTTTTATTTAAAAGTAGTTTCTAGAAGTCGCTACAAACTACTATTCTTTTGTATCGCGCTACTCACTACACTACTTTTTTTAAAAAGTAGTGCGCTACACTACAAACTACTAAAAAATGTAGCTACTACAGTAGTTTCGCTACTTGTAGCGCGCTACTTCCGACCACTGCTTCTAATGATAAGCATCTGACAGACAATTGACCTAAACTGGGTGATTCAGAGTTGGTCATTCAGAGGTACATCCACAGTAGATTGTTGATACACTCGCGTTAAAGTTCATCAGCTCGTTTTTTTGCTTTGGCGGCTCTTTCTTCAAACATTAGAAATAGATAGATCGTTCCCTTTCTGCAGTCAAATTTTGCTCCTGCCGTCTAGGTGGCCTTGCATTTGGTAGTTTTGAGGAAATTACTTTTTTTTTTGATAAAAAAAGTCTGGTTTATATGGGCCGGCCCATTTTGGCCTAGGAAAGGACCGGCCCTTCTGGCATTTTCCCAAATTCCCACATAGCCAGTCCGCCACTGATTTTTCCGATGCTATTTTTGTTAATTCTCGGGGAGTTCAACAAATACGCAAATGCTGCCATCTCTTGGGAAAACTTAAATTTTTTTTTCTAACTCTCTGGTGAAGTTAATCTAATATTATTATACCCTTGACGTGTGACGGTATTGATAGAAGCAACCTACATTAAGATAAAATATGGTGCTAAGCATATTTACCGTTGAGGCTTGAGGTTTGGGTTTCCAGTAATGTTTAAAAATAAATTACATACTTAATTTGTTTACGTCATTTAAGTGAGTATGAAGAAAAAAAAATGCAAACAGACTTCGAATACTAGCTGACTTTGGTAATGAATAGAGCCTGGATTATATACATTTGCAAACCAAAAAAATATGCGTGCAATTATGGACTAAACGCACCTAAATTATTAATTGAAAATTTAAAATATGTATTTGCAATGTTTTAAAAATGGTCCGAATCTGAATAAAATATGATTCTTCATCCTATCGTCGAACTTTTATTACTTTTGGCATAAATTTTAGCCTTCAAAAGGTTTGTAGTTTAAGAATCTTATTTTTTTTAAGTCAACTGGAAGTGTTTTAGATGATGTACTTTACGGCCCTCACCCTCCTCCCTCTAATCTTAAAATTATTTTTCTTTCCTTTATTATCTTTTACCAAAACGGACAGTATTCATTTCCACGAAATGGCTTTCCTCGGCTCGATTTTTTGTTTGTTATGAACAATAAAACATTTATTTTATGTATTTTTTTCTATAATAAATCTGAAATGCAGTAAGAAACACAACAATGTATATGTTTTTTTTTTGAATTTGTAGTTTTGCGCAATTTTTTGCACTAAGGGTCAGCAGAAGCAAAAATATTCGTATGCACAATTGAATGGCAGTTAAGGATTATCGATTCCTTTGCTGTGAATGAGTAGAATGCTCTGACAGCTCTTCGCTAAAGTGAGCTCTTATTCTAGAGGAGTTGGAACTTTCACAGGAAGCAAAGCGTTGCGTTAAAGCAATTCGATGAACTACTGAGCTCATCTGTTCAAATAATAAATATGCATCTTTTTCGCCTTCTTATTTCATGTAAAATTATCTCACCGGATTGCTTTCTTAGTAAGCATTTATCTAATTTTCGGTCCCAAATCTTGTGAAGAATAAGCAACTCTGATGTCAGAGGTTCAAAGTTAGATTTGAGCATTTGAGAAACTTATTCATATAAAGAGGCTGTTTATAAGTGATTACGCGCATTAAGTTAAATGATTGCTTGCTCCAGGTTTACATACTGCTCAATAAATAACAGGAAGACCATTGCTAGTATTTAGTAGTTTATTATCTAACACAGATTTTTCTTTCTCTATCTTTTTTGGCTGAAAATAAATAAATAAATAAAATAAAAAATCCATAAAATATTTTTACCGATTTAATGGGTGTATTTTTTTTTGTCCACCAAAGAAAAGCGCTTGGAAACTCTTTCTTAAGCTAAACATATATACTCTTCCAATACCACTTCCAATAAATATATATACTCTTCCAATACCTCTAGAATACCACTGCTTTTTACCATTAAGTAAAAAGCAGTGGTATTCTAGTTTCGCATTAGCTGCCAGTTTTTGTTGGCTCTCTTTGCTCTATAAGAGGATTTTTGCCTCCAGCTCGTTTAATTCCTATTCCATGCTGATGAGTGCATAATAAACACGAAACTGAAGTCCATGGATGGAATAAACGAGCTCGTGGTGTATTGCATGTTTCTGCCTTAGCCCTGGCTTAGGGGCGGTTACTTACTGCCTTATACTTAGCCTCAAAATTTTCAAGTTGTACCGAACCACCTGCGGTCGCTCGCTGGTGTTCTGATTTCACATTAGCTACCAGTTTTTGTTGGCTCTCTTTGCTCTATAAGAAGATTTTTGCCTCCAGCTCGTTTACCTCCTTTTCCATGCTGACGAATACTATAAAGCACGAAACAGCAGTTCATGGATGGAATAAACGAGCAGGTGGTGTACTGGACATTATGTAAGTATTCATTTGCAATGCTGTCGTTAGAGAATACATTGCAGTAAATAAATGATAGGACATCCGTTACTATTAACTTATTTAGTAGTTTCAAATGTTTTTTCTTTCTTTTCAAGAACTTTAAATTTTTTTCTGTTGAAAAATAAATAAATAAAAAAATCCGTAGAATATGTTTACCATTTTAAACGGCGTTTTTTTTTTTCGTCCAACAAAGAAAAAAAAAAAAAAACCCGGGAAACTTATTTCTTAAGCTAAATATACTCACTCTTCCAATAACAATAAGTATGTATTCATATTCAATGCTGTCGCTAGAGAATATATTGCTGTAAATAAATAACAGAAAATCTGTTACTATACACTTATATAGTAGTTTGAAATGTAAGTCTTTTTTCTTTTCAAAAATTGTAAATCTTTTTTTTTTGTTGAAAAATAAACAAATTAATAAATAAAAAATCCGTAAAACATGTTTACCAGTTTAAACGGTTATAGTTATATTTATCCACAAAAAAAAAAAAAAAAAAAACACTCTTTCTTTAGCTAAATATCCTCTTTAAGAACCAGAAAGTATGTTTTCATTTGCCATGCTGGCACTAAAGAATATATTGCAGTAAATAAATGACAGGAAATCCGTTACTATTAACTTAGTTAGTAGTTTAGAATGAAACTTTTTCTTAATCTTTAAAAATTGTAATTTTTTTTTGTTAAAAAAATATGTTTACCAATTTAAACGGTGTATTTTTTTTCGTCAACAAAAAGAAAAAATAAGCTGGGAAATTCTTTCTTAAGCTAAATATACTCACAAAAACATTAAGTATGTTTTTACTTGCAATGCTGTCGCAAGAAAATATATTTTAAGTGGACTCTTCACAGCCATAAACAGGAAGATAAAAAAAAAAAAAAAGAAAGGAAGGATAATTCTTTTGATGGAAGGAAGAAGCACCTTACACGCGTAAACAAGGATATAATACATTAATGCATTTTATAATTATTCAGCTTCTTCCTTAAGAAGTGATATATTTTTCTCCTATCTGCACTCATTCCTTCACGCAGTTAATTGTTCTTCTTGTCTATTAAGATGTGAAATCAACCATGTATACAAAAATAGCATTACTGTATTCATTACCTGACGTACATTAAACTTCATAAATTTGTAAATCACTATTTCAGAATTTATACTATTAATGAACATTAGCGATGCACCGATTAATCGACCATAATCAACCAAATTTTTTCCTATTGCTGGGCGAAAAAAATATTTTTCAAGCATTGTTTTTGAATGCATACCTTCAATAAGAAACTATGGTGAAAACAGGGTTATATAGTGAAACAAAGCAAATAGTTCAGGAAGTGTGTGAAACGGAAAGTAGTATTAAAAAAAACCCTCACAGCTAATATCAGATTATCTAATTGTTATGGGTAATCAAATTCCAGGGCTTTGAAATTGGAAAGCAAAAAAGAAATGTTCAATTTAATTCAAAATCTGCCAAATTTTACCAATTAAACGGTGGAAAAAGAATTAAAAGATAGAATTACTTAAATTTACTTTGGCTTAAACAAGAATTTACGATGAATAAATTTATAAACACTAAATAAATAACTTTTTGAAAACACAAGAGCAACATGTAGTACGAAAGTGTATAGAGAAAAAAAAAACAAATTATTCAATAACTGTGTATAACAGAATGAAATAGAAGGCAAAAAATCCTTACAATTAATATAAATGTTTTAATAAATTAAATTTTCTAATTTAAATGAATGTACACATGCATATAATGTTTCATGATTTTTCCTGTGTCGATACTTTTCTCGGTTAGCATAGTGCTTTGAGGCAACTGTATGCTTTCCACGAAGAATAGATCTTGGATTAAGTGGCTACTATTAAGTGACAGATAAATTTAAAATAAAAGTGGTCAGAAATTGGCCGTGCTTACCACAGTCAATTCCTCCCTATTTTTTCTTCATAAAATTTTTCATGTCTAGTTAATATAACGTAACTTTATTAACAGTAACACGAATATTGTCTTAGATATTGGATGCAGTCTTGAAATTATTTTGGGAAAATTAAGAAAATGGAAAAACGAAAATAACGCCTCTCAAAAATGAAGTAATATGTCTAAAATCGAAATTGTAAAAAAAAAAAAAAGTGATGGAGAAATTGGCAGCATTAAAAATGTCCCCATGACCACTAATCAGCCGATTAATCGGTAATCGGAAATTGGACAATTTGTCTATCGGTTCATCCCTACTGTACATTAATGTGATTCAGTGTGAAATTACTGTCGTCCCCGCTTAATCGGGTAACGGATAAACGAATACGCCGCTTATACGAATAAAACCGTCCGGAACCGAACATTTCTCCATAGACGCAATGTTAATTATCCCCGCTTAATCGAATAATTTCCCGGATAATCGAATAATAATTGTCAGCTTTTGCAAAACTTTTTGCTTAGAAAAATGTCGAATAAAATAAAAGTGTTCCCACAAGACCTTGAGCAAGCAAACCACTATCGTGGACTTTTTCAGAAAATAAAAGTGAAAGGCGAAAAAGCAAATTTTTCGTAACGCAAGTTGTATAAGTTACATTTTTATGATTTTTATATGACCGTACAAAATTTATACTCAATTATTATGCTATTTTGTTGTTTACTTTGATTATTTTAAAATCTTTTTACCAATAACATTAATTTATTTCCTTCATATAGCTATTCCTTTGGTATTATTTTGTTTTGAGACAAAAGTTGTCAGAATAGAAAGGTAAAAAAATGTTCCCCGCTTAATCAAATACCCCGCTTAATCGAATAAAATTTCTTAGAACCGACAATATTCGTTTAAGCGGGGCCGACAGTACTGCTATCTGATGAGACCAAAATAAACATATAATTAGTAAAAAAAACAGTGTATTCCAGAAATCTGTATGGCAGAGGCAGATTAGCATATGTTAAAAAATTGCGACTTTCAGATTATTTCTGCATTGTGTGTAGAATCTTATATCGCATTGACCCATGAGAGTTTTTCTGTAAAAGAAATTCCTTCACTATTATTTAGCAGTGTGAAAAGAACGTCAGCTTCATGGTTTATATGCATAATGCATCAGAAAAACGTCCTTGTGCTCTCTCGAAAAGCAACAGTAATGTGACTTACTTTCGTCTAGATTTGAAGTACAGATATAACGGTGTTTTTGCAAATTTATTAAAAATGGGCTTTGATTTCTAGCTCATATTTTTTTTAGTGTTACTTTAAAGGAGAAACAAATAATATGGCGTTCCACAGAAAATCATACATTTTGTTCCAGTCGTTACAGTTCTATATTTCTAGTCAAAATAAGCATTTAAAAAATGAAGGAGCTCAAATTTTCCCTAAGAAACCATACAAAGATTTTTGAATTTTCAGGAAACACATATTGCTTATTGCACGTTTTGATGTGAAATATAGATGTGTCACATGCGGAACAAAATGTCTGCCTTTTCGTATAATGGTCCAAATGATTAATTTTATTTTTTGCTAAACATTATTATTAAAATTTTAACTGCCATGCCCGAGATCCTTGATACTCCAAAATGTCGAGCCAGTGTATTGCACTGTTAATCCCGAATATATCTCGGGAGAAGACAAAAAATTACCCCGAGTTATACTTCGGATATGACATTTTGGAACATCAGTGCTGTGCCCGAGATAACCTCGGGCATGACAATTAAAAGGTTAAACATAACTTTAATAAAAATTGAAAAACAGACACATTTAGTTTGATTTTATCATTTGCTATCTCAACGAAAACAAAATGTTTTCCCCGTTGTGAATTTATTGTAATCGGTTTTTCAGTTTCAGTCCAAGTAATGTTGGCCGAGATAATACGCCAAAAAGAATCAAGCATTTCATTCATGCGCGGAAGCGCAAAATATGGCGATAAACAGCCTCCACCCATTTACATCGAGCTGGCCTGATTACTCATCTATCAGTGACGTTCAAAACATTGGGATTTGCACGCAAAACATCTCAGTGTTTTCGAGGATAGTGAACGATGTTGTTTTGATGTTTTCAGTTATGATATTAAGTACGAGGACCTTTAAAATAGGTTTAGAATTTTATTTTGAATATTTTAAATTATGCAGTAGATCATCATTAATTCGGGAAAATAGGGTATATAGGTTTTCCGAATTTATAAAAATACGGATTCAACAAAATACCCTGCTAATTGAGCCAAAGTACATAAACAAACTACTGCACACACTTCACTTCACTTCACACTTCAAGGTCCCCCGTACCTACTACAACTCGTGTAAAGCAGTGAGTAACCGCCTCTAAGCAAGGGCTAAGGCAGGAACATGCAACACACCGCCAACTCGGTTATTTCGATAATATTCTTCTGGTATTCTAATTCCACAGTAGCTACCAGTGTTTTTGGCTCTTTTTGCTCTATAAGAGGATTTTTGTCTCCAACTCGGTTACTTTCGTACTTCATGCTAATGAGTGCATAAAAAGCACGAAACTGCAGTCCATGGATCGAAATAACCGAGTTGGCGGTGTGTTGCATACAACTCGTGGTTCAACTGGGATGGGGCCAATTACTGCACACAGTAAACGATTGTGTTTTGAATTCAAGAGAATGAAAGCAGTAAAAAATAAACTTCACAAAAGAAAATTAAGTATACTACGTCAGTGGTGCCTAACCTTCAACGCGCGGGACACATCCGGTCCACGAACTTGTTCCGTGTGACCCGTTGTTTTGCGTTGACCCGGGTTTGTTTTTAATTTTTAATTTAATCGTTGTACTTGTCATACATTATGTTGAAGATAGTTTTCTAAATGAAGAAGTGCATGTGTGATATAAGGAAAGTACGTAAGGAATTATTTGTAAGAGGATAAATTTTTGATTCACACATCTAAATACGTGTAATGCGATTAATTGGTGATTAATCTGAGTATGAGAATTTGTGGGGTGATTATCTGATTAAATGAATGTTTGTTTTGATAACTCCTTAATGCTGTCTTAGAAAAAGTTGAGAAAGCTTTCAGATGAAAGCGCGATTGGTTTTAGGTTAAATTTATTAGACCCTAGAAAGCTATCATATTATGCTATTTATAAATATTGTAAACATTTTATTTGTAAACGATGTCGTAGTTTTTGAAATTTAAAGCAGCATTTTAAACATAATGGTGTTTTGTGAATTAGTTTTCCACACTGTTTCGTATTCTAACTGTTAGAATGCATTCTAGTTATCTATTTTTATACTAGGTAAAGCACGGTGAATTTATTTATCTTGTAAAACACGAAAATTTCGCTAAGAATTTTGAAGTTCGTATTCATTTCATTGGCAATATGAACACTTATCAAAATTTTATTCCAATAATGTTAAAGTACCTGTGCGACCGAGCCCACTCGGTTAAAAAAAAGAGGTTTGTAAAATCGTGTTTTTTCTAAAGTTCGAAGTACTTATTTAGAGAAACTTAAAAAGCATTTTTATGCCCTTGGTTGCAATTACGCATTTAAAACAGCCGTAATTTGTTTTAAAAAACACAACCTTATTTGGATAAGACATCATCAATATCACAACCTTATTTAAACAATGCGCAGCATAAAAGCACACCACAATAACTTTAATTTGATCTAAGGCCCCTATATAGACGAGCCGACGCATCAAGATTAAGTTTCACCACTTTGGATCCAGCGCGTGTGATATTTTTTCAGCCGGTTGATGAATGGTTGTCTTTTCTGGCAAAGTATCGCTTTTCGGTAATTTTTACCATGAGCAATGATTAGCGGCACGTGCATTTGGCAAAGCTTGGCAATGCCCAAAACTTAACTCTGGTAACCCTAGTTCGGCAACCATGAAAAATTGAAAGTAAAAACTAATGAATGGATCCAAAGTGATCCAACTCAAGCTTGATGCGTCGGCTTGTTTATATGGCGGCTCTAATTTGATCGATCTCTTTAACATTTCAAAACAATAACAATTCTAACGTTGCCAAAGCTCCTTTGCAAAATACCATAAAAATTATAATGAAACGTGGTTGCTATGAAACAGTAACAACGATAGTAATCATAAAGAAAATGGCGAAATAAAGCTTCTCAAACTGTTAATGAAGGCACAAAAAACGGGGTTTTTGTGAAAACTCGCGTTTTTACAGAAAAAATGCGATGTAGATGAACTCAGAAACCAAAATTTTACCTAAATAAAAAAATTTATCCAAATCATTAGAACCGTTTTCGAGATCCGAAATATATATAATATATATATATATATTAGATATATTATATATATATATAAATATATATAATATATACTATATAGTTGATATATATATATCATATATATATATATATATATTAATATATAGATAATATATACACATAACTATACACATATATATATGTATACAAGAATTGCTCGTTTAAAGATATTAGATAACAGTTCAATCGATGTCAGTTGGTACCCTACTTATTTTCAAAATGATAGACATGGCAGCTAAATAGTTACGAATGCATCGTTTTTACAGTATTTGATCGTTTATTGTGAAAAGGTAATGAAATCGAAGAACTTTATGCACAAAAATTAAAAAGTTCTCGAAAGCATAATTTGTAGTAATTAATTGATGTTCAATAAAATCAACTTCATACGGGTATGTTTTATTTATTACTTAAAAAAATACTATCAAAAGCAAATTTAAACACAAAAACCCATGTTCTTTAAAAAAGAAAAGAAAAAAAGAAAAAAAAAAAAAAGAAAAACGACGAAAGCCTCCCTAGTTCAAAAAGCAGACCATACCAGGAAAATATATAGGGGCAGAGGGAGTTGTAGGATTTTTGATCTCATTTGGAGGGGGTGCTCTTTACCATTTAATTGGGCACCATTGTCTTTGAGAGCTATTACCACCTTTGTTGAAGCAATGAATAAACACAGAGCAGATAACATTAAATGCAAATTTTCGAACGTTTTTAGCAGTAGAATTAAGTTCTTGAAATTGATGCAAAACGGATCCAAAATTCTTGTCTATTTTAATATTTTCAACATTTTAAAAAAGCAATTGGAGTTACCTGGAGCATAAATTTTTAAATAGTTTTTACAACTATTGTGGTTTTGCCTAATAACACATTAAGTCATATATCTATAAATACTTCATTCCGGATTGAACTATATTCTAAACTCAGATGTCTCCTGATTAAAGTGACTGCAGGAAATACATGTTCTTAATCCACTCGAGGAACATAAAAAAAAAAAAAAAAACTCATTGAGTATAAGAGAAAAGGAAATTGAACACTGCCGGTAAGTAGTCTTAAATCAAATTCAAGAAAGCACATGGGGAAAAAAGTTTCAGACTTTCACGCCCTCAGCTTAGCCGTAGGGTGACAGGGATTAAAGGCATCAGAATAATCCCTGTAATAGTTTATTTCTGAAACGGAAGTAGATATCTAATGCTGGGTTTCATCCCTCGGAATAACATAGTCATAGTTTTGTTTTAAACATTTTTGAAGACATGTTTTTTTTATCATCAATTCGTTATTTGAATTTTTAATACAGTGGTCGTCGCTTATATGAATCACGTTTGTTCTAAACAGTTTTGATTCAATAAAGCGGCTAATTTGATAAGGCTGGATATTATTCTGTTTTTGACGGTTTGATTCATTAAAACGTTTGATTCAATTAGACACTGATTCAATTAACCAGCGTCCACTGTATAAAGCTTTCAGCATGCACTTTAAGACAAATACTTTAGATATACTGCTTAGAAGCAAAAGCCTTTAATGTTTTGAAGACACGAGTGGAAAAATATCAAAAATGAAATAAATTACAAAAAATAACTTAATTATTCATCGCATGAAAGCTTAGCTTACAGGGGGGGGGGTTAAAAAGCTAAGTGAAAAAAATCTGAAATCTGAGAAATTCGAGCGCACTCTTTGAAATTTTAAATTTTCTTTCATGTTTAGCAAACAGTAAAATTTAAGAAAAAAATTTATTAAATATTATAGCCTTATGTATACCGTATTGTAGGCTATGTACATACATATTGTATAAGCATTTGATTTGATAAGATGTCACACTGTTTTCCTAAACGGTATTTTCTTGGTTATTTTTGAAAATCCATTCAAGTTGGAAATCTAAACTACTTATGGTCCCAAGTTGTTCGGTTTTTGACATACTACTGTAGTTTGATTAATGTAGACTTTTTTTCTTACATATATAAAACTTTTATAGTAATTTATTTCTATACTTTGGCTATGAAATAACGATATGAATAGATAAAAACATAATAAATACTGCAAAAAAGTACGATAAAAATAATGAGAAATTGTTATATTTTACTGGGAAACAGTTTTAAACCTAATTTCTGCTGATTGTATTTTTGAAATGTTTTTGAATAAAATAGGTCTGCTGATTTCAACTGTATTTATAGTCTGTTACTTTAAAATAGGTGAATCAAGATCACAAATTTTGCGTCGTCTCCATGGAAACTGATAAGGCAATTTATTTAATTCAGGTTTATCGAGTCAGGTTTCCATGGAGACGACGCAAAATTTGTGACCTTGATGTGCCTGTTTTAAAGTAACAGACTATTGTTTGCTTCTGCACATCAGGATTTTTTTCTCTACCCCTTCTGTGAATTTGAATTTGCGACCACTTTCCACGGGAGATTTAGTATCACAGGATGCGCCTACTGCTCTTCTATTGGATAAACAAAACCTTTTAAAATTGAAATAAAGTGTTTCTTTTCCAAAATAGCATTCGTGAGTAATTCTTTGTGGGAAGAGACTCCTGGATTTAATACATGTTTGAGTCGTCACAATACGGATAACAACAAAAATGTATTTGTGGGGAAATCCTTGAGAGTAAAAATGTACTTTTAAAACGCTATTAAGGCTGCTTGAAATTTAAATGGGACTTGAGACACTTGGTCTACGATCACTAAATTAAATTTAAGTTCAACATTTACTTGATATATATACATTTAAATAGTAAAATTTAAAATTTATATTTTACAAAAACAAATTATGCTTAATTTTTATACTTGCACTTTTTTTTCAGGTTCTTCAAGGAGCTAACCAACAGTTTGAATCCTCCAGGCATGCTATCCCTTCTCTAAGTCAAGGATTGAGTAGACACTTAGCTCATCTTTCTTCATTAGAGCATAAATATGCTACACAAACCGAAGTACCCCAAGTGACAAACAGAAAAAATGAATATGAAACGCAGCAAAAACTAGACCAAGCTGTGTTAGATCCAAATTCTCTCGCCCGTAGAAGAAGAAATAAAAGAATTAGAAATGTAGAAAGTAAAATATTAACACCTATTGAAACACAAGTTTTACCAAATATACCGCTGAATCTTCCTGGAAGAAAATCTAAGCCAGGGTTAAATATCTTCTCTCAACTTCCCACAGGCTCACATGATAAAACAGGACAGATGTCAACTGATGAACTTGTAAGAAAAATCAACAATCTTCTGACTGAAAATGAAAAGAGCAAAGCAAGAAATCGCAGGAGACACGCACCGACACATCTTTCAGCAAAATCACCAATTGTACAGAGCATTGAGAATGGCTTTGTTCAGAGTTCTGACTCTTCTGCTGTTAATTTAGCATCAGTTGAGAATACTAGCGAAACGGCTTCTCCTTTCTATTTGGAGATTTCTTCTGGTGATAATGTATCTGCATTTGAAAAAGATCAAAGAGGAGAAAATTTAAGCTCAAGTACTGCTGCTGAAAACGAAAACGTTTCTTCTGAAGGAGGTAAGAAGGATTCAGTGGTTTTGATTCCTGACGCAGGAACTCAAAAAGTTACGATTATTAAAGAAAAAACGATCCACTCTTCTTCAAGCGAAGAAGAGCAGGAGCGTGTCAACATTGAAAAAGACCACCCGAGCAACAGTGCAGGAAACAACGAGAGACAAGAGCAATTTGTCAATGAAGCAAGGGATGCTTCTAGTCATCAACCAAGAACTTTTAATCAACCTGGTGAAACTGTAATTGTTGTTGATGCAAATAATCCAGATGCCAATTATGGGCCTGAGGATGATACTTTTGGATTCTACGCTGATGCGTATAAGAAGTTAGAGGCAACCTCAAGACCAAAAAAGAAGGTAAAAATTGTAAAAGTACGAAAGCAAAAGCAGTTGAATCCTTCAGCTAATCGAGTTCTAGTTGATCAACATACGAATGGTTTTAATAGTGATTCTCACTCGAGTAATAAAAACATGCCGAATCACGAAAATGGCGATGCATTTGGAGATAAATATAAGTCACACGAAGCAACTGAAGGCAGACCAGGTAACAGAAATTCGCCATTTTCTACAAACGAAAGGATTGTGCATTCAAAACAAGAGCATGCTAAATATCATGAGCCCAAACGTGTGATTTTGACAACAGAGGATAATTATTCTAAAAATAACCCTAATTATAACGGACACGATTCAAACTCCGAAGGACAAGAGCACGTAATTTTGGAGTTCTCTGGGAATCCAGACGACATATACGTTGACCAAAATACTGGGCAGTTAGTACGGTTAATTAGTGCCACGGAAACGTCAAACGGAGATGAAATTAATGTATCAAATCAGCATAAATACTTACCTACGCATCGTTTTATAAGTACAGACAAAGGAACTAGTCCTACTGATTTAGGAACTCAAAACATAAATAAAGGAAATTACGGTCCAAACTCTTATGAGTCACAAAACCGTGGGCTAGAGCAGGTGTCCAACAATTTTGAAAATAAAGATTTTGGTAGGTATAAGTCACAAAACTTGCAGCAGAATGCCAAACCACATCAAGGCTACTCGCCGGTGGACTCGGATTCAAGTCACTATCCTGGTGTGAATACCGGTCAAGGAAAATTAAACACAGACGTGCAGTATGCTTATTTAATCGGTGATCAGTTATATATTCCTGAGCTACATCCTCATTCCGAAAATGATGCAAATTATCATTCCAATAATGACGATAATTATGAATATGTGTTAGTTTGTGATCAAAATAATGATTCTGAGCAAAATTATAATAAAGATCATAACATGCATGATGGATATGACGTAAGTCAGCCACAGCACCACAAGGGGTCAGAATTTCCAACGGATTCAAATAAAGGATCAAATTATGGTTCTGCCTATCAGAATAAAGAACAGAAAAATACTGCACATGGCATTTCTACAGGAAAGAATTTTAAAAGTTATGACAGCTTGCCAACATCTCTTAAAGAACCTCAAAGTAGTTTTTATGATTCTCACAATCACAATTCACAAAAAAATTCTTATAACACAAATTACAAATTCCCCCCAAATGAGCAGGTGACGAACTTTGCTTCTCCACCAACAAACGAAAAAGACAATTTTCACACTCAGTATAAAGGTTCGAGTTTCCAGAATCAACCAACGCGAGATTACAATGGCGGTAAGACACGAATAAAAAATTCGCCTCCGAAGTATCATCCAAATTCCAACCCACAATTTGAAAACCATAACAAAGGTAAAAATTACGATAATGAAAGTAACTTTCCTGGAAAGTTAAACAATTATAAAAGTTCAGATTTTTCGTCATCTCAAGGTCAGTATAAAAGTTTTGGAAATGTCGGGCCTACAAGTCACTCGCAGATGGCTGTGAAAAGTGAAGAAAAATATAAAGATTTGAAACTTGAAGCTTTTCAGAAGCATCAATCTCTAAAAGGTTCCGTTTTCCCGAAAACTGAAAGTATTAGCCAAAGTGGATATCAAACTCACTCTCATCATAAAGGATCAGATTTTGAAGCTCAGCGTGGTGGTTCTCATCTAAGAAATGAAAATTACGGTTCAACAAAGAGCCAAACTGGTTATAACAGCCAAGGACTTAATGGCCCAAAACTATCAAATCTTCAGCATAAGCAGTTAAACCACAATTCTGATTACGTTCCATCCAACTTCAGAGCTCAAAACTCTGGAAACTACAAAAATATTGCTGATGCTTTGAATCAAATGCCAGTCAGTAACAGGGGGATTAAATCTTACCCAAGCAAGAGTATTTTAACAGAAAATAGCTTCAATAACGCTAATCAAAATTTAAAAACAACAAAGTATGATTTAGGAAATAATGGAAGACTTGAAAACTCTTCTCCAAAATCGAAAGGATTAGAATATGGACAGCGAAATCTCAACAGAACGCCACTTGGAGTAAACTATGAGTTACCAGGTGTTACAAATTTGCAATCTTCTCCCTTACAACAATATCCAAGTGGGCCACGAATTACCATAGGGAGACCTCTAGATGCGGAAGAACCAATTCATCTTGTTCTTATTGAAGAGGATATAAATAAAAATAGAGGTATAGGAGCTGATGCTAGTTATAATTATGATCAAAATAATATGCAAATCCCTCAGCTTCCAGTAGTGAGTCAATCATCTGGAACTGTTCCTCTTTCAAACATACAGCAACCAAGTCCAAACGTGAGGGTTATTGTGAACGGAGGGCGAGATCGTGTTTTTCCTATCAAACAGTTGGCAACAGCTGGTATGCATATGGCAAGAGCTGTTCTTCCTCGAGTGAAAAAACAAAAGGAGAAAAGTATAAAAGGCAATTTCAGTTTTGGTCTTTCGTTAAAGAAAGGACACGTACCTTCAGGAGATGATCAGTTTAATGCAGAATCTCGAAGTGATACAGAAAATTTAAAGAAAGATTAGGCAAACTCTTAGGCTACAAATAAATCACCCAAAAAATTAAAATTCAGCTAAGGTGGAATTATTAAAAGGAACAAAGGCATATTCGTGAAAACTAGTTTCATAACAAACATCAACAGAGTCATTGATAAATATCAAAAGGTATTTCCATTAGCAAAAGTATATTTGTAAAAAGGATCATAACTAGAATCGTAATAGGAAAGTCATAAAAAAGGAATTCTACAACAAAATCATCAGAATCATGGACAAAGATCGAAATTTATTTTCTTTAGCTAAAATAAAATAGTAAAAATGAAATAACAAATGCTTTTATAGGGTTTTCGTTTCGGTCATGTGTACTGTTTTTTAAAAGCAAAAAATTTAGATGAAATCTTGTGCAATTGTGTTAAAATTTTAAAAGCAATGATTTAATGGGTAGAATTTCTGCCAAGTGCTTCAATTTGTGTAAAATACGAGCTGTTCAAAATGTTCGGAATATGTTCTGACTGGAATATGTTATAACTGTTCTGCAGTTTGCTTCATATTTTCTCGTTGCAATTTTTTTTTATTATTCAAATAATCAATTTTATCATTTATAGTTAATGTTATTAGCTTGGTTAAAAGTGAAGGTTTTCGCTCTTGCACAAACCCCTCCCCCTACACAGAGTGCTCTGAATGTTGTACTTATTATGGGGAAGGTAAGAAGGGGAGGAGGATGGCAGAAACTTCGAGCAAGTGTCTGAATTGATGGGTTTGGAGGATGAAGAGGCTATGTTACATTAAAAAAACAACAAAAAAACCATCTGGACAATGGTAAGCAATGGATACAAGTGAGAAAATAAAGCTTGGTACATCAAAAAGTATATATCATTAGACCAATTTCATGTGCACACTAACGACAAACCCAGAAAACAAAAAAGCTGCAACAACTGCAACAATAAAACCTTTGAACTTTAATTACTCGTAATTTCTGTTTTGTCACATAACCCCTTCATCTCCCAAGCCTTTCAATTATAATAATTCTGTTCAATTGTCTTTATTTGAAACTTTTCAGAAAGTATATTTCGATTTAACGGCTCATTCCATTTCAGCATTCACGTTATTTATCACTTTTATGGACCGTTAAGTATTTTTATTTCGCTTTGTTCTTATTTAACCGCTTTTCAAAACTTGTGTGTGTGATTATTTTCAACTAAATAGCGTACATCAAATGTGGCTGGTTACTCAAAGATATGGTATGAAAATACTCGCGGAAGAAAATACAACCCTGCCGCAATATGATTAAAGTAGCACTGTTTTATATTTTAAATAAATTATTTAAGAAAAGAAATTACATAAAATGTATAAAACAAATTTGGTAGGAGAGAAAATTTGCGGTAAAGTTAGATTGCTGGATAGAAAGTGATTTAAAGCACATTTATACGTCTTGTAATATCACTTAAGCCGTGGTACACCAATTTCTAGTGATGGCACAGCTTCCGTTAATAGTACGCAAATATGAAAGATAGTAAGAAATTGTAAAATCTTACCATAGAAAAAAAGCATGACAAGTCCAAACAACGGTTATTTATATATTTTATTTATACTTGGCATTTATCATCCTTTTTTTAAATATTGATACTGATAAATTAATAAAAAAACACAGAATAATATTTTTTCGTTGTACTAAAATATTCCATAATACTTTTTTCTTTTCATTTGAGCATCTATAGCGAGAATTGTTTCGTAACAATCTGAACCTAGAGCTACATGAAACGTAAATTTACGGACAACCCCCCCTGGACAAGAGCTCTCCTCGTTCCCTTACAGCTACAGTCCCTTTCATCAAATATTTTGTTCAAAAAGTGTGAAATGATGTATTTTTCTGTAAATATTTTGTAAAAAAAAATTAAAAAGTGTAATAAATATGATTGTTTCATTGAAATGAATAAACATACATTTTCTGAATGACTGCAGTTCTTCTTTTGTATAAGAGATCCATAAATGATGCAACCTTTTGAAGCGGGGAGGAAGGTTCGTAAAATTATACACGTTTGTGATAAAGGTGTGGGGGGAGGGGGTAACAAGAAGTGTAATAACACATATTTTTGTTGAAATAATTATTTAAAAAAAAAAAAAACATATGTCTGTTCTATGTAGGGGTGCCCCCCGAAGCTCAATAACATAAATTTCACCCCAAAATTTTTCACAACCCTCTTGTACTTTTTAATTTTTACCTCTCTTTTTTATTTTATTTATTTTTTTAAATTTTAACTTTCATTTTCTTATATATTATTAATTTTTTAGAAGTTTGAACTATGCGCAGAATATAATTTCTTCTTTTCCCTTTCAGACCTTCCAAGCACACACACGCACACAAATTAAATAACAATAAAGAAATAAAATAAATAGTTTAAATTAAAACCATAAATTAATGAATAATTTTTATTGAAAAAAAAACCGTAAATAATTTAAATTAATAAATAATTTAAATAAATAAATAAATTAACTCAAAAAAATCCCCCCCCCCAAATTTTGGTGGCGCAACTTGCGCTATAACCCCCCGCCCGTGGGCACCCCTGGTTTTATGTATTACAGTTTGACATGTGACAAGGGGGCGTAATGGAGAGGGGGTACACTTTGTGACGAAGGGATTAAGTATATCGAAAAAGAGGTGTCTAGACATTTATGGACTTCTATTAGTTTTATCATTTCGGAATGCCATTCCATTCTGTTTAGATCCTTGTAGTTCTAGCAATCTCAAAACTGACCTGTAATAAACATGGATAGAAAGGTACAAGATGGGATCTTAGTCAATTATTCAGCTGGCCCTTCATCATCGCTCACATGTAATTGATATTTCAGCTTAAAAACAGTTTTAATTATCTGCTTTATAAATACCAAAGTAGTTGAAACCAATGATTAAATTTTAATAGTAACTCAGTATTTCACTGGTGATGTACTAAACTAAAATAAAATGCAAACTCAATTACAAAAATATGTTATTTCAATTATTGAAACAGTTTTCATTTCAGAAAACTTCTTTTGTTACAAAGCAATATTTCTTGCTTTCAATTTTGTAAAATACTTTACAAACTCATAAAAGTTTAGGGTTTTGAAAGTTCATTTGCAATGATATTACTTTTGGATTTCGCTCTTTACTTGCTAATCTAAGAGATCAAAATCGTTTCTCTTAACTGA